>JBAMJR010000248.1:895000-1032500 GCA_038501785.1 Myoxocephalus aenaeus | reverse complement strand
TGTATAGAAGTCTATGCTTCATGTGTTAAAGCTGCATTCTCTCTCCTGACCACCAGGGGGTGACTCCTCTGGTTGTATAGAAGTCTATGCTTCATGTGTTAAAGCTGCATTCTCTCTCCTGGACACCAGGGGGCTACTCCTCTGGTTGTATAGAAGTCTATGCTTCATGTGTTAAAGCTGCATTCTCTCTCCTGACCACCAGGGGGTGACTCCTCTGGTTGTATAGAAGTCTATATAAATGACTCTACTTCTCTTGATGTATTCCCTCAGTAAACATTGTAAACATGAGTTTATGTCTCAATCTCTAGTTTCAAGTCTTCTTCAATACAGCATGATGTTCATTTAGAGTCAAACAGACCATAATAGTGGGTGCTTTAGGGCGGGGCTACGAGGTGATTGACAGGTCTCTTACACCACTTTGTCTGGTCTGGGTGTTTTTCTTTATCCCTTTCACTGCGTGTTTTCACTTCATGCAAGTTAATTCTAACTTAATGCTTTGATGGTGCTCACTTCTGGTTGCAAAAAAACAAGATGGCGACAACCATAAGGCCGGACTCCAGGCTTCAAAACCAAGCGACGATGTCCACTTCTTATGTACAGTATGTTCAGTAGAACAGTGAAGCTAACAAAGACAGTGACTCATCTAACAGTACATGAAAAAGAAGACTGAAACCACAGCAGAGCTCATTCCAGAAGTTGTGTGTGTGTGTGTGTGTGTGTGTGTGTGTGTGTGTGTGTGCTCTCGGCTTCCTGTACCAGCGAGGGCAGAGAGACAGAGAGAACCACAGGCACGCTATGAGGCTGGCACGCCGTGTCATGGAGCTGGAGGCTCACAGCTTGCAGCTCCGTCCAGGAGGAAGTGTTGCACAGATCCACATTCTAAACAGGGAGATTTGTTTTTGTCGGTAATTCTGGGATAGCGTGTGGAACATAAACATAATGCTGAAACCACAACAGAGACATTGCTCAGGTTTCACTCGGGAAAGGAAAAAGGAAGTAATAATATTCATGTGGTGTGTTAGTCTAAACAAAGCGGAGGAATAAGAGGAATGAGCCGTATGGACTTCTCTACACCTCATACTGCCAATCACCAAACTAACGTTTCATATTATTTTATTCGTCAGCTGCTCTGAGGAATCCTGATTTCAGATTCAGCCGAATCACAACAGTTGCTCAAAGCTCAAATCCATCGTCTAAAAAGCAGTTACTAAATATTGAATGTTTAACATCTGACCTCCAGACGTGATTTCACATTCCTTCACCTGAAGGCGATGTTACGTAAGACAGCCGAGAGGAATGTTGAGTCTTCTTCAGTGCAGAGCGGAGGTCTCTCTCTCTCTCTCTCTCTCTCTCTCTCTCCCCCCCCCCCCCCCCCCCCCGCCTTCAGTTGTTGTTCTTTACCCGAGTTACTTTTCTTTCATGATATATCGTGCCAGAAATAATTTCTTTTTTATACATATAATATTGTCATTTTTTTATGCCACTGATTTAATGAAGGCATAATAATTCAAGTACGCTTTTTCAAAGAGCAATGCACTTTTAGTTCTTGAGACTATTCAGACATTGGAATAAATAAATGAACAAAATATAAATCAGATAAAAACCGAACGACCAAAACAACAAATAAAATGAAGTCTGTGTTAACAGAACTGTGCCCCGCCCAGTCTGCTGTTCACTCTTCATGTCACGGTGCTGACGGTCTCCTGTAAACACAGACCTGTGTAAACACGGCAATGTGCAGACCGGCAATGTGCAGACCGGCAATGTGCAGACCGGCTGAGTGATCCAGTTCAATGTGATACGAGTCAATGAGGTGAAAATGATGATCATGATGACACATGACACACATGTCATGTGTAAAATGTATTGAACGGAGAACTGAACTCAGACCTCCAGCTTTGGGAACCGGATGGTTCTTTGGTTGTATTCGTCTGTTTTGGTGGAAGTGATTACAAGAAATGTCACTTTTCTTGCAGCTGCTTCACTGTAGAAGCAGATCCTGTAGAGCTGTCACTGGACGATAGCTTGATTATGTAACTGCAGTAGAGTGGAGCTGGTATCAGTCCTCCTACAGTAGTCTGATTCTGGTCCCATATTATGGTCTGTATGTGTAGTAAGACCTCTTTGAAGACTTTCCACTACATGTATCTCACTGCATTGGCTCTGCTTTACTTCCTGCTTCATGTTGCCATGTGGAGACGACTCCCCGGTCTCAGTGACTCATGCTTCAAGGCCGCCCGCTGTATCAGTGTTGCCATAGGAACCAAACAATACAGCGCAGGACTCCCTGCGACACCAAACGCAGAACATGTGGCGGGAAAGCCCCGAGTGTGAATAACGCTGCTCGTGTCTTCCTCCCACAGGGTTCGACCTGGGCGACGCTCTGGACGATCTGGGTGAGTGACCTTCTCTGTAGAGGACATGTTGCCACCAGAGTGGCTGTATTTATTCACACTCGGCTGTGCTGCTTTGTAGGTTATGTATGAACACAACGTTTAGCTTCTGGAATAATGAATGGAGCCTCTCAGCAGCCCAAACTCACCCCTAACAACTCCAACGTCACAGAACAACACAAACCAATGACCTGCTGCTGTTACCTCCATAACGGCTCAGCTCCCGTCTGGTGGCAGGACAAACACAACATCTAAATATAGCGTACTCATTTCTAGTGGAGCCTCGGGTATGTGCTGCTGTCCACAGAGCAACCCACATGCACACTATGTACAGGGTTCCTACGTCATGGAGAACCTGGAACAGTCCTTGAAAGAAATAAAATCCCCAAAAGTGTAGTAAAAGTCATGTAAATGTGTTATATTCATGTGTTCATGATGTTCATTTACGCTGAGTTTGAAATAATGAATATGCTTTTAAAAGAAAGACTCAAAATATAAGCAGGCATACATACATGCATCTATATAAATGTTTATTCTTTTAATCAAACTATTGTCTCATTCATTTGAGTCATTTAAGGTTTACTGTATGCTTTGTATTCTCATTGTTAGTTTAAATACTACATTTACTCACTTTTTCATGTTAAATGTTTGCTCATGGACATTTGGTTTAAAGTCATGGAGAAGTATGAGTGTATGAACTCTGTCCCCAGTGTGCATGTCTGCTCTATGTTTAGTCTCCACTGGTCCACATGGTCAGTAACCTGACCCGGACCTGGGTATTACTGTGTGCTAACATGAATGAATAGAACAGTAAAGAAAAGCCTTAAAATCCACCTTTCTACCAGAGCTTTCATTCCCGCCTCATGGTCTTCTTCGGGGGATGGGTTTTGCTCAGTGGTCATGAAGTATGAAACGAGCAACCCCTTCCTGCCGAGGAAGACGGTGACTGCACTTGAAAAAGCTCGTAAGGGGACCTTTAGTAAACGTGTTTGGTCAGCATCCTTCAGGGTGACGTCAGGAGGAACAGGGTGGGTTCTGGGTAGAAATGTTCACCGGCTGTCAGACACTAACGCTGCTCAATTGTTTCTGTTCCTTAGTGCCACCAACTGAAAAGCCCAAAGAGCAACCGAAGGCCACAGAGAAGCCCAAAAGTGATGGTTTGTACCCCTCCACCTGCCAGAGTCCCATCTGGTCTGATAAGCTATGCTAGCAGCTCCAGGGTGGTGCTTTGAGCTAAATGCTAACATCTGAACCATGATGACCGTGTAATGTTTCCCGTGTTCACCTTCTGAGTTTGCTGCTTTGCACTGGACAGAGTCCAGCTGAGGCCGACGGGAATGTCTTTAGTTCTGCAGGTACTTGTACATAGACCAAAGTATTGCACACAGTAACACAGCACCTTGATGATGGCGCTAGATGAAGAGTCAGAGGATCGCCAACGTCTTTCCAACTCCTCCTCAGGGAACATGATTCATGCCGTGACGATCCAGTGATCTGTCAAACATGACATCCAGACATCTTAATAACCCGGCTTGTTTTTAGAGTTGAGGTGCGTTTGCCTCGCGGCGCTTTACAATCCAGCTGAGAAACCACAGGTGGTCAGGCCGGTTTGAAACCACATCATCCAAACCTCTTGTGTGGAAGAGAGAACAAAAGAGACAGACATCCACATCGTAAATAACCACTCGATCGCGTGTGTGGTTGTTGTTACACATTGGCTGAAGCCTGAGCTCAGCTATGAAGAGGTGGGGCTTCAGTTCAGTTTGGTCTGGACCGCTTCCTGTGTTTAAAGCTCTTCTACTTCCTGTCTCCTCCAGGTGGGCTGGACCTGTCCGACGCCTTTGGACCAGGTAAGTTACCCTGTGCGAGTTAGAGCTGCCGTGCTTCTGCTATCCTCTGTGGTGCCAGTGAGCGGTGAAGCCGCCATGGCAGTGAGAGCTTCTAGTACGAGTGTTAGAGACATGTTTAGTTGTCCTTGTCTAAACCCTTTGGTTTTCCCACAGATGAGCCTGCAACTGTAAAACCCAAGCAACCAAGTTCTGGAGATGCTGGTACTTTAACGTTTTCCCTCTCATTGTTTGGGCCACGCAGATAGTTTTTTAATAGGACATTGTAATCTACAGTTTGTTGTACATTGTGTTCCTCTCTTGAAGGTGGAGGAGGAAGTTTTGGTGACTCCGACTTATTTGATATTGGTGGAGGCTACAAGCCTGATGCAGGCCACCCAAATGCAGGTAAGACACCAGCATGCAACATCTCTCCATTTGGATTATGCATTTGATTCCTCTGCTGCGGCGCCTTCTCTCCCTGTTACCACTGTGGTGCCACAGAGTGTAGGACCCTCCATCCAGAAGCACAGCCCATCATGTGTTTGCTGACCAAACACATGATGTGTGTGTCAGACACAGCTGAGTCTGGAACCACAGCGCTGGAACGCTGGCTCATCCTTTGGTCACATGGCTACTATGGTTATATTTTAATGAGCAGATTTCTAAAAAGGATAAACTGATAATAATGAATGAATAAAGTGTTAGATATCCACAGCTTTTATCCTGGCTGCAAATCGCCCTCATGTCCTCACACACAACGTCGGCTTGAGTCTGTGCTCTCAGCTCACGTCTACGTTACGTCATACTTAGTTTGGTAGGAAGACATTGCTAACACGGCTAGCTCTTACTTTGTCATGCTCTTTTGGAGCTCCCATGATGCTTTGGGGGATGTAAACGGGACATATGCTGTTGCCATGGACTCAGTGGGTTCCATCGTGGGCATCAAGTGGAGCCCAGTTAAAAGTGATCTGAATGATCTGGGATCAGATCCCAGTGGATCCTCTGTACTGAAGACACATGGTGTTCCATGGACTATGATTCATACCTGGATTATTTACTTCAGAGATGATGGTGTCAGATTAATCTAAGAATAAGCCAATCACGTCTCAGTGTTCAGATTTGAGTTATGACTATATAATATAAGTTTCATGATACACGTGCTTTATTTCCCAGCATGCGTCTGTCGTCCACAGTAACATGCTGGTGTAGAATATTAATATGTTTGGTAGATGCATCTATTGATATGAGAACTCGTGGTTTGGAGTGAATTTAGCTGTCTTTCCTTTGTTGTGTCTTGTTGTCCTTAGCAACCGCTGACTCAGTCAAGCTGAGCGTCTCCAGAGGAAAACAAAACATTTATTAAACGTCATGTAACGCTGACTGTGTGTGTGTGTGTGTGTGTGTGTGTGTGTGTGGACACTCTGTAAACATCTGCCCTTGTTGCCTCACTGGGAGCGACCGGGGTTTAGTGATGTGGTTTAATCAATTTTTGTGCATTATTTTTTCTTTTTTATGATTCATGGCATGTCGTCTGTGTTGTGCGGAGCAGTATACAAGTATTTTATACTGCAGTAAAAACCCAGACCGCATAAAGAGAAACGTGTTCGGGCTTCAGAGGGTTAATAGAACATCTGCTCCATAGGAGTCCTGGAGAATGGAGTAAATGATGAGTCATGGTAATATAGATCACTCTGCCCCATGTGGAGGAACGTGTTCCTCTGGGTTGTCCTGGTCTTTCATGGAAGAAGAGGCCGCCGATGGTCCTTCTTCTCAGAGTCTGACAGCAGCTTCAGTTCCTGCCTGTTGTCCTTTGTTTCCTGTCTCTGTGGAGTCGGAGCATGGAAGTCATTAGTTGTTCTTCTAGAAGGAAAAATAACTAAAAACCCACGGGCTCTCCAGCCTAATTGGAGCCACATGTCTGGTTTCTGCTCCATCGTGCTCATGAGGAGCAGCTCTGCTAACCGCTAACACACAGTGCCGATCCGTTGGGTCCATTTGTATTTGCCGAGCCAGACATCACTCCAGTTTCACTCTTTCTGCTTCTTCTTTTGAATCCAGGTGGAGGAGCGGACCCCGACCAAGGCCCTCATGGTACGTTCTGTGTTTTATTCTGTGGTTTATAGTTCAAACAGGAGAGCCCAAAGGCCTCATTGACAACAACACCCGTCATCAACCACGTAGATTGATTGCATTGTGTCTCTCTCCAGGTGGAGCTGACCCGCCTCAAGGTAAATCCCTGTGTGATCTGGTTCTGTGCTCTTCTGGATCTCCTCCCTGTGTTTGTGTCTGTCCGTGTCCGTCATCATGTCTCCCTGCAGACTGATCGCTTCTGGACTTCTTGTTGGGGACTTCCTGTTTCCCGCCTCAGAGGAAGTTGTGTTCTCTGCTTCTGTTGTTGCCGAACCAGCAGTTGTTGTGTTGGTGTTTAATTGGTTTGACACGGCGACGTCACATATTTGCTGGTGGCTCTGAGAGCAGCAGCTTCACCTCGCTGTACAGCTGGATCACTCGCATGTAGTTCCCCTCCTTGAGGACGACAGCTGGCTCAGCGCTCTTCACATTAGCGGCCCCGGTCTGGTTCCTTTGGCTAAAACCCTGCTCCGATTGTGTGTCGTTGCAGATCCAGACCTTCTGTGGGGCCAAATCCTGAAGATGCTAAATGCTAACATGCCAGAAGAGTTCTTTATGTGGATCTCCAACTTAAAGCACATGCTAACCCCTCTGTTAGAGAGGGCCATGGATCTGCTGCAGGCGGTGCCCTGAACCCTCCCTCCGTCTAAAGGGACGCTTTGACGCCTTTCATGTGGCCGATGGTAAATGTAGTCCTTTGAAGTCACTCTCTCCCCGTGCTGCTATGTTGACCCAGAAAGGGGAGTCAGAAGAAACACGGTAATATGTGTAATATGTGTATACCCATAATCCCCTGCACCCAGAGGATGGGATGCCATGTTGCAGTACAAGAAAAGAGAACCAGGAAGTTCTGTTTTGAGCTCTCTAGGCGCTGATTTATGTCGACATAGCAGCACTGAGGGACGCATCGCTTCAATGAACTACATTTACCACCAACACTGACTAGACATGCACGTTAAAGGTGGGGAGTTTCCCTTTAGGTTCTGATTGGCTCTCAGGTCTGATGTCTACAGACCTCTGATGTCCTGATAATAAATACCTGGTATGGTGTTCGAGAAGTCAGGAACACTATCGGGATACTTTGTTTTATCTTTCCTCTTATTTTGAAACCCTGTACACTTCCTGTGCCCTTTGACCTCTGGCTTACTCCCTCATGGACACTCACAGCTGCAGTCTGTGCTTGAACTGTAAAACCTGTATATTGGTGTAGAAGGTGGAGAAGACTATAAACTTGTCAGTGCTGTGAGGCGGATCAGGAGGCTCCTCCCTGTTATTCCAGACTAACCAGACAGGCCACGCCCCCAGCAGCCGTGACTCACTCGCTGCCTTTCCTTTCCTCTGAGTGGCGTGGTGCTTCTAGAGAATGTGTTTTAATGCCTGTATTGTGTTTAGAAATAAGCTCTGATGACAGGAAGTGACTTGTGAGCTTCACTGTAGAATAAATAGAACACATGAGCGTGTCACATTCTCCATTGTTCAGCGCTCACGCCCCCAGGTGGTCCCTGATCCTCTCAGGATGCTTTCTCTCTGGTAACGGTGGTTTCTTTTTTAAACTTTCTGGTGTTTGTAACGTTGCTGCAATGATTGTGATGTAAAGTCCTGACGATGAATAAAAGTCACATGGAACACTGCAGTGTGTTGATTTGTGACCCACGAAGGTGCAGAACCAACAGCACACCCTCAGGTGTGTGCGTGTGTGTGTGTGTGTGTGTGCGTGTGTGTGTGCAGCCTTTCCCAGCAGCGCGTCATGCTGGAGGCTTAAAGCAGCCTGTGTGTCTCTTTTATGTGTGGGCGACGCCCTGTTTTAACACACAGCTTCATCACAAGACACTCCTCTCCCATGACTCACTGTGGAGAGCCAGGATTATTGTGTGTGTGTGTGTGTGTGTGTGTGTGTGTGTGTGTGCCACGCCCTGCCCTGGAGCTTGGGTGTGTTCTTAATCCTGGTCCTCTTTCTCCTCACCGTGCTGGTTTTTCTTCTCCCGCCTGAAAGTGACTCTTTGTGTTGCTGTTGAACTTGTTGTGTAGTTGTGTGCACTTTGTTGTGTGCACTAGAGCTGCAGTCAGCTGTGGACCGCCCCCTGGTGGCTCACTGAGGACATGGCAGTTTACAGTTTAGCCATAAGAGAATGAAACTTCACCATGGGTGCATCCCAAGTCTCTAAATGTTCGTTTCCTCGCTCCTCGATTGAACCGGAAGTGGTTCTGCGCCGCCATCTTGACGGCCGTCCCAAAGCTCTTATTCTGCTCTGAGGAGCGAGGATCGAGGAGCGAGGAGGGAAATCGGAGGAGTCATGATCGAGGAGCCCCGAGGGCAGGCTTCCAGGAAGTGTTTTAACGCTGGACACGCCCCCTCACTGTTCATCTGTTATGTGATTGGACGCTGCAGCTGAGCGGACTGATGCTGGAGTTTAATACCAGAGACGATCACAGATTAAACTCAAGCTATATATTAAATCTGTTTTCTTATTCACCATCTGGTTAAAATATGTTCATTGTAGGTCTGAACAACAAAAGGACCACAAACAACTGTCTTCAAAGATTTGATCTGTTGTTTCCCTCAATAACTTGTATTATGTATGTAATTAAAATCAGAGAGCTGGAGAGAGGAAACACTTTTTTACAACACATAATGAAGAGAAACTATATTTATATTGTGGGTTATTTTATAATGATGTCACAATCAGAATTTCAAAACATACCGACGTAAATAATAAATAATAAATAAATAAGACTCATTCCGCTGGTAGAAATGGATCCTGCGCGTATAAGCAGGACACATCACAGTATGTAAATACACACACTGTGTATAAATACACATCACAGTATATAAATACTCAATGCAGTTTATTAAACGGTAACAGACGACAGAGAAAACATCTCCACTCTGACATCATGATAACTTTGTCTTTATTAATATAAGTAGTAGTTTAACACCATTAAATCAACTGAAAACATACGATCATTTTTATCAATATTTTAAGTGTATTTTTATTGGAATGTTCGCTAAAAACTCTCCGGACAAAACTCCGTCAGCTGTTAAAGCGACTGAAGCTGATCAGAGGTGATCAGCTGTCAGGTGGCTGCAGTCATCATAAACCGAAGTCGCTTCACGTGACGCATCAGAGGAAAGGACGTCTCATGTCTCTTAAAACATATTTCCTCTCGTCTTCTCTCCTCGCTTGGTTTCCTTGCGTCTCTCTATGCATCCCTGGTGGGAGGGACTAGGACGCAAGGAAAAGACGCAAGTGAGGGAAACGGGGATGCAGTTTAGAGACTTGGGATGTACCCCATGAGAGAGAACCTGAGGAGCTATGAAGTGATCACATGATGCATCACATGGCAGCTCTGAGCCAATCAGACACAAGGATTTACCAACATCTGCATTCTCCTTTTTAAAGATAGAAATGGTGTCAAAGAAAACATAGGATTTATTGTCTATGACTTCATCCCTCACCAGCAATGAACCCGTGAAAGGAACAGCAATATATTTGCACTTTATGAATAGAAATGGAAACCAAAAGAATGAGGATAGAAGGAGGAACATGAAAGGTCCAGGAAGACGAAGATAACGATGACGAGCAGGCGATACAATACTGATGGTGTGTGTGTCTGTCGGTCTGTGTGTCGCTGTGTGTGTGTGTGTCGGTCTGTGTGTGTTGTGTGTGTGTCTATGTGTGTGTGTGTGTGTGTGTGTGTGTGTGTGTGTGTCTGTCGGTCTGTGTGTCGCTGTGTGTGTGTGTGTGTGTGTGTGTGTGTGTGTGTCTCTCTCTCTCTCTGTGTGTGTGTGTGTGTGTGTGTGTGTGTGTGTGTGTGTGTGTGTCTGTCGGTCTGTGTGTCGCTGTGTGTGTGTGTGTGTGTGTGTGTGTGTGTGTGTGTGTGTGTGTCTCTCTCTGTGCGTGTGTGTGTCGCTGTGTGTGTATGTATGTGTGTTGTGTGTGTGTGTGTGTGTGTCTGTGTGTGTGTGTGTGTGTGTGTGTGTGTGTGTGTGTGTGTGTGTGTGTGTCTATGTGTGTGTCCTGCAGAAGCTGGCTCTGGAAAGATCGCGGGCATCGTCAGCGCCATCGGCGTGGCTCTGCTGGGAGCGGCCTCCAGCTACTTTGCGTACCAGAAGAAGAAGCTCTGCTTCAAGATCCAAGGAGGTTGTTGAGCTTTTCTTTTTCTTCAAAGTCCCAAAGAAAGCCTCAGACTGAGAGACAGAAGCTGCTGCTGCTGTGTAACGATGCCGTGTCGCTTGTGTAGGTGCAGATCCAGAGAAAGGCCACCAGGGGACTCAGTCGGATCCTCAGGGTGGGTTCTGTTCATTCAAATTGATTCAGTGCTATATACATATCCTATATTCCTCCCATCACACGGCTCTGTGTAGTTTAGAATCTGTCGTCATTGAGAGTAAGCAGGAAGTGAACTCTTCCTTTCTTCTGTTCTTTCAGTCTTCAGCAACCTGCTCAAGACGTCCTAGAAAGACCCGTCAAAGGCCCGCCTCCACGCAACTCAGCTGTCAATCAACTGTCAATCATGCCATTGGTCACAGGAGGTTCAGCCTGAAGCGTCACACTGGAAGCTGAGACGCACACCAGAAACTCTTTGTTCCTCTGCTGCTTCCTAGTCTGTCTGTCTGCATCCTTCATTCATAGCATATACATCCTCCTTATTGTTCATAGTATTGTTTATACATTGTTTCTGTGTTCGCTAACGGCACGCGGAAAAATAAATTAGACGCCAAAACTGTCGCTGAAGATTGCTCTCCGGAGGACCGGTGGCACCTCTGGGTGCTCCTCCATCCGGCCTCACCGCTCGCTCTCCGTGGCTCAGTATTTTCTTTAGCGTCTTAAATCTTTAACAGTTTGTTCATCCGAATCACGAGAGAAGAAAACAAATAAACGTGTGGTTGTTTTATTTCCCATCGGCGATGTCTGCCTCGTCACGTCTCTAGTTTTTGTGAAGCGGCCCTTTATTGTACACGCAGTCTGCCTTACAGTGCCTTACACCCTGGAATAGAAGTATTAGAATACAAGGAGGAGCAGAGCAGCATGAACAAACAGAAGCATCGAGGCCGTAAACACCACGAGTCACCAGCTGCTCGCCATTCCTTCATCATTGTACAGTTGGAGCACTACCGTGTTTCAGGTTGTGTTGTTACGCTGGATGTGAATCCAGCAGAAGGAGCTTTTTAATATGAATTGTGATGTTGGAGGTTCTGAAACACATAAGAGAACATCCAATAGATGTGCAGTCTTTTATATCGTGTAAATGTGACTAACACAGCGTGAGCATCGGCTTTTTGTCTGCAATTGGATTCCTTAAAGTTAGATTTTCTTAAAGCTGCAGCAATTAATATTTTTGTATTAACTATATGACTTCACATTAGCTCATAGCTTGTAGTAGTCAGTGTTGTGTTGCTCTGCAGCTGCTGCTGTGTAAATAAGCAGCTACTCTCATGCCATAAGCGCTCCACTGCCCCCTAGTGGTCAACCAACAAATGGACGCAGCTTTAAAACAAGCAAACCTCTGGACACAATGATTTCTCACTTGTTTTAAGAAAATATAGGTATTGTTTTGTAATGGATAACAGACAGAATGACTGGTGAGATGGAGACTTTTTGCAGTGTGTGTGTCCCTTTCATTACTCTGTTGTGCATGCAGCAGCGAGGGCCACGCCGAGGGCCACGCCGAGGCCCTTCTGTCCACAACAACCTTCAGCTGGTTGATTTCCCTCAAGAGTCATCTTATCTTTGCAGCACATATCATCAATTCAGACGTATTGCAGCTGGGATTGTTGTTATGATGCTGGAATATTAAAACGAGGTGCACCCTTGTGAGCTGTAAATACTTGATCATACTGCGTATGAATGCCTGATGACCTATCGGCTTGATGCTGCAGTGTGCGTTTTGTTTTCCAGTCTCAACATCATGTTCTCAATCTGAAGTCTCCGTGTTACAAGCACTTAATCCAGGTATATGACATCTGACCAGGAGACCAATGCCACTTTTGTGTGTGGATTTAAAGTGTGTACGTGTTTTCAATAAAGTGCTGTTGTACAGTTTGTCGTTGCTTGCTTCATAATTACAAATTTAAATTGAGGATGGAAGCTCACGAACAGTCAGAGGGACTAAATAATCTCAACTCATTCAGAGTCTTCTCGCTGCTCTCACCACTAAATAGAACTGCTTCATCGGGTGATAACATGTCCTTATGTTTCTGAGTAAAACACGTGGTTATGACATGTCATAGCGTCATACGTTCAGATACAGAAAACACTTTCCCATCAAGCAACAGTTTTCTCCATTGGTGACGTAGCACTTTATAATAACTTTTTAGCATTAGTAAAGCATGAATAAACACTGAATTCATCATTTATAAAGCATTATTCCAACATGAACACTCATTAGTAACTCATTCATAAACACAGTTATAAATGTTTCATTTTTGATTAATAAACTTGCCTATTATGCGTTTCATGATTGATTCATACTTTATAAGTGATGGCTTCTCCATTTGTAAATTAAGTATTAAGAACTTATAGATGATTAATAAGATCATTTATAAAGTGTTAGTGAATGATAAAAAAAAAGATTTAAATGTAATTTATGAATGCATTTATGTATACATATGAGTTAGATATGCACTTTATAAACGTGTTTTAATACTGCAATGATAAATTCAGGTATTACTACTGGTTAGTTAAGTATTAGTTAAGTATGTTCTGTGACCTCATCTAAAGTGAAGACTATGTTTACAAAGCATGTATAAGCAGTGGCTCAAAGTCTCAGTTATCTTCTCAACAGAAAAGGGAAACAACACAAAGTGATAAAGAACATTAATATGATGGTGATGGGGTCGATGCCCGTCAGTAGCACGAGTGTTCATAGTTTGTTGGCACATAGCTGATTGATTATGCTAGCTATGGCTAGCTCGCTAGCTAGCAAGCTTGTCACTGGTCCCTATCATATTAATGTTCTTTATCACTTTGTGTTGTGTCTATTTCCCTTTTCTGTTAAGATACTGAGACTTCTGCTAGCTTTGACATGAATGCATTGTCTTCACTTTAGATGAGGTCACAGAACATACTTAACTAATACTTAACTTAACTAACGAGTAGTAACTACTGAATTAATCATGAATTGCAGTATTAAAACACGTTTATAAAGTGCATATCTATCTCATGTATAAATGATCATGAAACGCACGATTGACCACTTTAATCACGTTCAACTGGTGCAATATAAATACATTTAACTCCTTTTTGATATACTTTTATTCCGTCTGTATATTTAATATTGCTATTGTATTCTTCTTACTGTTTTTATTACTGTTTACTGTTTATTTGTATTACTTGATTTGTATTGACTATGTGTCTCTTGTGTGCACTGCTGCTGTAATCCTGCACTGCAGGACTAATAAAGGATTATCTTATTTTATCTTATCTTATGTTATAATAAGCATAATTGCTTATTAATCAAGAATAAAACATGTATAACTGTGTTTATGAATTGCATACTAATGAGTTACTAATGAGGTTTCATGTTGGAACAATGCTTTATAAATGATGAATTAAGTGTTTATTCATGCTTTACTAATGCTAAATAGTGTGTAGTTATAATAATAAAGTGCTCACAATATACTTTCATGTGTGCACAGGAAACAACTCATGATTTGGTTTCAATAAGTTTCAATAAGTGTGTTTGTTACATTGTCATATAGGGATACGACTTTAGTTGCGTCACATTGCATTCCGTCCGTCATGTTAGCTTCCGTTCCGCTAAGTTTTGATAAGTCACCTTAAGTCACGCTACGTCGTGATAAGTCACGCTAAGTTACGTTAAGTTGCATTAAGTTGCGTTAAGATAAATCACGTTAAGATCACGTTAAGTCATGTTAAGTTGCGTCTGTCTCCCTGCTCCTCCTGTCTGTCTCACTGCTCCTCCTGTCTGTCTCCCTGCTCCTCCTGTCTGTCTCCCTGCTCCTCCTGTCTGTCTCCCTGCTCCTCCTGCCTGTCTCCCTGCTCCTCCTGTCTGTCTCCCTGCTCCTCCTGTCTGTCTCCCTGCTCCTCCTGTCTGTCTCCCTGCTCCTCCTGCCTGTCTCCCTGCTCCTCCTGCCTGTCTCCCTGCTCCTCCTGTCTGTCTCCCTGCTCCTCCTGTCTGTCTCCCTGCTCCTCCTGTCTGTCTCCCTGCTCCTCCTGTCTGTCTCCCTGCTCCTCCTGTCTGTCTCCCTGCTCCTCCTGTCTGTCTCCCTGCTCCTCCTGTCTGTCTCCCTGCTCCTCCTGCCTGTCTCCCTGCTCCTCCTGTCTGTCTCCCTGCTCCTCCTGTCTGTCTCACTGCTCCTCCTGTCTGTCTCCCTGCTCCTCCTGCCTGTCTCCCTGCTCCTCCTGCCTGTCTCCCTGCTCCTCCTGCCTGTCTCCCTGCTCCTCCTGCCTGTCTCCCTGCTCCTCCTGCCTGTCTCCCTGCTCTCAGTCACTTAATGGCAGCTTTCCTCTAGACCAGTGGTTCTCAACTGGTCTGGCTCCGGGACCCACCATCACCCCTGAATGACAAGCCACGACCCAAATCGAGGAACATTCTCAACTTCTCCAATGTATGTAATGAAAAGATGGTGCAGTTTGAACCTGAGATAGTACAGGATATGTATGCTAACACAAAAACAAGTTTAATAACCAAAACGAGCAGCTTGTGGCGATGATAGAGAGGGAACTATTCCCTTTTACACTCAATTAGCTGCATTTTAATTAAAAAACTACAACTGCATCTTCAGGACACGAGGTATTACAACATATATAACAATTCAGAATCTTCAGCTATTTTTAAACAGACTCTACAGCTTTCATGCACAAACAGTCCAACAACTAAGAAGTAGTTTCAAAAAGACTGAAATGACCTAACTTTAACTGAGAACACACACTCACCGAATCTATGACCAACACTTTACTGTGGAACACGTCACTGTGTTGAGGAGCAGCTTTTCCACTAACTCAAAATAAATTAAACAAAAGTGGAATTCAAAAGTATTCATATATACAACATTAACTTCTCTTGTGATTACCTCATCAGTAAATACTGAAAAACATTGTGCTTTACAGACAATTAAGCAGCACTCAATTCTCCTCCCAACCCCAGAGTTTGTTCCTGTCATGCAGGCAGCGCCATCAGTTGTCAATGTTATATTCAGTAGGCTGTTTAATTTAATTATCCTAAAAACCCAGAGTCTCCCTCATATCAGGATGTTTGACCCAACCTGGCCCACGCTGCTGAAATAACGACACTCCGCTGCATAAAAAGTCCTTTTTTTTTTTTCAGGCAAAGGCCTGCGACCCACTGACCCACCAGTTGAGAATCACTGCTCTAATGGACCCTGGCTCTTGGTGAGGTGCCAGGTTATGTTGAAATATGTATGAATAAGAACTAGAATAACCATTCAGAGCTATATTGATGTTATGCACACAGCAGTACTTTTAACAACCATGAATACACTTCACTTTCCTGTGATACACTTAGATATAACTTTAGATATGTGTTGCAGGGTTATTAGCAGAGCAGCAGCTCATTCCTTCACTTGTTTACATTACAGTCTGATCATGAAGTTAATCTCTCACTGAGCCTGGCGGGACACCGCCGGCTCCTGATAGGACCAAGAGGCCCCGCCCCTTTCACCTGTTTGTTTTCTTTAGTGTGACAAGAACCGCTCCGTGGGATTATTATTTAAATGGGGAAAGGGAAAGTTCACACACGATGTGAGCCGAGGGCCGAGGGGGCGAGGAGGTCAAGGCTGTTGCGCAACACTCGGTAGAGCTCACTATCTACTAGTTGAATGACCAGTTGAACACAGACGCACACACACACACACACACACACACCACACACAATACCAACTCTTCCTCTCAGTATTTAAGCTCCAGCAGCGGTCTAAAGATGTGACCTCGTCACCTGGATGAGAGGCCGTCTGCATGCGAGGAAACACAGCATCTGATCGCCTTCCTGGATAAAGTTGCAGGATTTGAGGAAGATTGTAAACATGTCAGGTAAGTGACGTCATTTATTATAAACGAAGAAAAAATAAATATATGGAATTGTTCTTGTCGTGGTTGAGCTCAATATAACATGCAGTAATAAAGGTGATTCAGTCTGTAGTCGACCATCTGAACACAGAAAGACAAACTTCCCAAAATGTCTGCACCCTTTCCAGCCCTGAGCCTCGGGAGCAGACGTGTAGTCGTCCTTTTCTCCGAGTTCTGACCCGTGTGCTCGGGCTCGCAGCCCAGAGACTAAAGGTTCACTTCCCCCACGAGCGGACAGGAAGATGAAGCTCTGACGCTCTCAACTAAACATTTCATGTTCCACCTTTTGTGTGAAGTCATATTCAGAGTTGCACGCAGAATTGGTTCGTGACATAATTCTGATTTTAAAAAGTCTTGATTTCTGTGAACCGAGAGAAGGATCACAGACAGAAAAATCACATTAACATCAAGTAGTAGTAAGATTATGAAGAACAATAATGTCTGCATGAAGACCACAGCATTGTATAAAGGAATACATTGAATTATGAATTAGTCGTGTAAGAGTCACAAACAAACATGAAGCTATAATCGTGAAACACAATGCACAAATAAACACAGAGTGATTTAGATCCATAAATCTGTTTCTGTTTCTCACATTTAAACATTTGTAAATCAACACAACAAGTTGCACACATACATTATCTTATTTGTATTAAAACCATCCCCATTTCATCACTTAATAACATTCACAATCCTTATATTCATCTGTCAATCGTTTATTTCAAAATGGAAATTCATCTGAGAACCTTATTCCTCAGAGCCCCGGGTGTCATATAAAGCTCTCCAGTAGGGGGGGATGTTGTAACATCAGGGATGAACAAAGTATTTATAACTGATAACTTCACTATGTCTATAACTGGATATGCACATGTGCAGTAATGCTGGGAGTAAATAAATTAATATTATTAATATTACAGTGAATGAGTAAACACAGACCAGTAGATTACTACTGATGTTGTATTTAATGTATGTTATTAACGTTAGCTGCTGCTCTGAGGTCAAGAGGTCGCCGCCAGCTCTGAACCTGTGAACCCAGCGGCCTGTCAAGGCGTCCGCAGCGTGCCCGATGCATTATGACACTTCTGTACCGAGGACCCCTTGGCTCCACATGTGGTACAGTGGTGCTCTGGGTGGGATCAGACAGACGGCCCTGAGGGAGAGAGAAGTATCACATGAGTCACAACTCAGTGAAACTGCAGAATAATGACTCAAGTCAGAGCTGATGTGCACAGACGTCGTTAACAGTTTGATGGCGGTAAGAAAGTCAGCAGTTACATTAATAGCAATGCTATTATTTGTTGAGCTAAAACGTCAACAGTTACGCTTGCATATCGTTTGCATGGTTAGACCGGCGAGGGGATGAGGAGACTTGTGAAGACAGCGCAGATAACAGGAAGGAGAAAAGCCAGCGTCACTGACACGGTGATGCGCACTTTCTATCTCATAATTTCGACTTTCTATCTCATAATTATGACTTTTTATCTCATAAAATGACGTCATGCAGAGTCACCGTATGAAGGAACAATGCATGCTGCCTTCAGGGTCTGCAGAGTCACCGTGTGAAGGAACAATGCATGCTGCCTTCAGGGTCTGCAGAGTCACCGTGTGAAGGAACAATGCATGCTGCCTTCAGGGTCTGCAGAGTCACCGTGTGAAGGAACAATGCATGCTGCCTTCAGGGTCTGCAGAGTCACCGTGTGAAGGAACAATGCATGCTGCCTTCAGGGTCTGCAGAGTCACCGTGTGAAGGAACAATGCATGCTGCCTTCAGGGTCTGCAGAGTCACCGTGTGAAGGAACAATGCATGCTGCCTTCAGGGTCTGCAGAGTCACCGTGTGAAGGAACAATGCATGCTGCCTTCAGGGTCTGCAGAGTCACCGTATGAAGGAACAATGCATGCTGCCTTCAGGGTCTGCAGAGTCACCGTGTGAAGGAACAATGCATGCTGCCTTCAGGGTCTGCAGAGTCACCGTATGAAGGAACAATGCATGCTGCCTTCAGGGTCTGCAGAGTCACCGTGTGAAGGAACAATGCATGCTGCCTTCAGGGTCTGCAGAGTCACCGTGTGAAGGAACAATGCATGCTGCCTTCAGGGGTCTGCAGAGAGTCTGAGAGTCTATAACGGTCTTTATTCAGCCTCGCTGGCATCATTTACACCACTGCTGGTTGAAAATGACTTTTTGATCGTCCAGATTCTGTCCTCATTGTTTTTAAACTCATCAACGCTTAGCCATAAACATCCTGCCTGCCTTTTAGGTTCAGGAAGTATTCAGGAAGTACTCATGGAATTACAGAGCGGTACCGTTGGACTAGTGTTTATTTGACTTAACAGCAGTTGCATACATGTGAAATAGTTATCAGTAGTTTTTAATGCAGCATCCATGAAGGCGGTCTGTAAAGGATCCACAGGAACGTTAATAAGCCATGCAGGTGTTTTAATAAAAATATGTGCAACAGTTTGTGTTTATTTACAAATGATGACAAGTGAGCTGTAAATGAGAGGCGCAGATATAGATCCAGATGTACAGACACATGTATCTGTTGTGTGGACCAGTTGAGGATGAGCTCTCCACAGTGTTGTCACCAGCAGAGCCTCATGCACCCAGAGGCCTGCACACGGTGGCTGTGTTGCATGCGGTGCATTAAAGCAGTGATGGAATAATTACGGTAGATGCAACCTTTTTAAACAAGGCTGAGGTACAATAATGATAATCATAACCATAACCCATAAAGATGGGTTCCCTAATTGCATCGTTGTGCATTTGTGCTGTTTTCTAACTGCTGGCCCAGGCCACAAAGTACACAAAGTACACAAAGTACACAACAAAACGACTTCACAATAAGAAGAGTCAATTCTTCCCCTCTGGCTTCATGTTGTGCCAATATAGACATCGCTAGTGACCTGACCATCATGAGACAATGTTTGAGGCGGTGTGTCCCTCAGAAGGACTGTAGAGGACATTAAATAGCACCTTAAGCTACCGGCAGTTACGCAGCAGCTGGAGCTGTTAGCAGCAGACGTTTCTTGTCCAACATCAGTGTTTAAGACTAGTACGCATCACTCATCACAAACAGTATGTTAAGATTATTACTTACTAAATACTTACACCCACTGAAGGCCAGGTGGTGCTGCTGTGAACTACTGAACAAACTAGCAGCGCTAACATTAGCATGCTAATATCTGCTCAGAGTGAAGAATAAAAGAGGTAACGTGCTGAAGGAGGGCGTGTCTTTGTATGCCGAACCAGAAGATAAGCAAGACAGCAGGATTCTTCCATTGGATTTTGGATTGTTGCAGAATATAAACTTCACATCACAAAGATAAAGCTGGGACAGTGTTAGCATCTCATTTAGCCGCTGGTTTGAAACCGCCTGTTGACCACAGACATTATTTCCGGCTTCTTACCAAAAATCAATTAACCATTGACTTTGAGACGAGGGAACCAGAAGTGCAAAGATGCTGACTCACTTCCTGTTTTCCTGTAGTATTTATATGGAGTAGGCGAAATCGGTTTAAACATAATAGGATAATAATACATTTTATAGGATAAAAATACATAATACGTTATGTATTTTAAAGACAAAACCACATTCTAGCTGATCCCAGTCGAGGTCCACAGTGACATCAGTGTAACCCTGTCCTCTGGCCGCTGTGCAGCAGGCGAGGCCTTCGTCACCCTGGCCACCACAGACTCGTACTGCAAGGGAGCCGTGGTGGTGGCCCGGAGTCTACGGCGCCACGGGACCACGCGCAGCACCGTGGTCATGGTCACACCAAACATCTCACAACAGTCAAGGTGGGCGAGGAATCCCAAATGATTTGTTCTGTTTCTGAACTGAAGAGCTGCTGTAGGCTCACCATCTACATCTCTATACCTCAGGTTTGCCCTTCAGGACGTATTCGATGAGGTCATCACGGTGGATGTCATCGACAGCGACGACCACGTCCGCCTGTCCTGGCTGGGACGTCCAGAGCTCGGCATCACCTTCACCAAGCTGCACTGCTGGACTCTGACCCAGTACAGCAAATGTGTGTTCCTGGATGCGGACACACTGGTGAGTCCTCTGAACACAGCAACACATGCTGACTGCGCTCTGTGGAGCAGCTATGAGTCTGTTTCACATTATTCTTCAAATTAGCCTAATATATGTGCAACTTTCAGCCGTTCTATTCTTTTTATTGTGTTTTACACATTTCAAACCATCACTTTGATCCTCTTCAGAGGAATAATTCATAGAAACAAACACTCTGTCCAAAGAAACGTCAAAGCAGATACCACCATTGCACAAACCACGGCAGCATGTACACAAGCTGGCTGTTGACCCTCCTTTACATCTCTATCTATCAGTGTCAGTCCTGTTGAGGGTCACGCTGTGGACATGTCGTCCTGAGATCACTACAGCACACATGTGGAGGACATGAGCTCCTCTGTTGGCTCAGTGTAAACATGCTCTCATGTTGGCATGAGCAAACAGTCTCAAGGGTATACCTGCACTGATGCACATGCTTCTACTTGTGCACACACATTGCGTCATGGCTACGCGGGATCGACCGAATGTCGAGTAAAGATTTCATAGTAGCGGAGAACCGGTGGTTTACAACTGGTTGTACAATTTCAGGCAGGGCCATGACTAAGATCTGGCTATGTAAAAACAATTCAAAGAACTTGGGTACCTTTAAAACCCTCCTGAGCGCAACAACATAATGCAATGTTTTCTTTAGGCACACACATGGCCCCTAAACACACACTCAGAACCTATAGACATGTATTATTAGGGGATGTCGTAATGTGGCTGCAGCAGAGTGGGGCCTCCATGCAGCAGAGGCCTTGATCAGATGGTGAACCGTCACCTCTCATACTGAGCATCAACACAACCAAAGCGCCACAGAATTGATGAACATAGTCTGTCTTTAGGCAGAGATTCACCAAAAATGCGATAAAGTGCTCACGCCCCACACCCAGTGCTCCTGCTCTCTGATTGGCCCTCTCAGGTTCTGTGTAACGTGGACGAGCTGTTTGAGAGAGACGAGCTGTCGGCTGCTCCCGACCCCGGCTGGCCCGACTGCTTCAACTCCGGCGTGTTCGTGTTCAGGCCGTCGCTCCTCACCCACAGCGGCCTGCTGGACCACGCGCAGCAGCACGGCAGCTTTGATGGTACGATGGTTACGATGCTCTGAATACTGACAACTCACCCAATCATTCATGCAACACACATTGGACAGTGAAGCTCTGAGACATCTGCTCTCCTCACCTCTGCATATCAATATGTACACATTGCAGTGATTAACACGTTTGTTGCGGTCAGGAGGAGACCAGGGTCTGTTGAACTCCTTCTTCAGCAGCTGGCCGACTGGAGACATCAGCAAACACCTGCCGTTCCTCTACAACCTGAGCGCCAGCTCCTTCTACAGCTACCTCCCTGCTTTCCACCAGTGAGTGTCCTGCTACCCACAATGCACCTCACCTCTCTTCACACACTTCTCCATCTGTGGATTAGAGTCAATCGCATTTTCAGGCCGACATGAAACATATTTGGGCTTATTACAACATATGTCTGTTTTGGGAATACTGCCGTCAGTTATAATAACACTGGACTCATAATAATTAAAATACCTATAATACTTAAAATATACCCACATTTGTGACAACGACAGACATAATCTAAACTTTTATTGTATCTCTATAACACATTCCATCTCTAATGTAGTTTTCTATTAAATCAGAATCAGTTCTATTAAATCAGAATGCTCTGTGTTAGCTTTGATTTAGTTTTGTATCTGAGGAACCAAAAAAAATCCTTGAAGTTACTTCCTAAAAACCCATTTCTTACACATAGAAGAAGTTCAATGTTTTCAATCCATGTTATTTACTTTGTACACACACACACACACACACACACACACACACACACACACACACACACACACACACACACACACACACACACACACTCCAACTGGTCCGTGCTGGACTTGAACATGTTATATTTTTATGATAACTAAACTTAGGTTAGGAGTTAGGACTAGAAAACAAAACGGCGCTCTTCTTAAGATAACAACAGTCAGTGGCCTGTACATTTTAAAGTGTAAAGCTTGTCCAGTAGAACAGTGCAGCCCCTTGTGGCTTCCAGTCCGTTGTTCCTGCCGTCCTCCACAGTTCAGGTTGATGCTGGAGTTACAGCTTTGTTCCTGCAGGTTTGGCCACAACGCAAAGATCGTCCATTTCCTAGGAGCAGTGAAGCCCTGGAGCCCGAGGGAGGAGAGCCGCTCGCCCACCATGCAGCAGTTTGTGTCTCTGTGGTGGAAGGAGTTCCTCAGGGACCCGGCACCTTGTGAGGCAGGGAAGCAGCCACAGGTACGGACATCTGTGGGAAGTCTTTATCTGAAAGTAGGCCACGTCGGTCCCACGCTGTTAACCAGTCAGAAAGACGGTTTATGAAGATATGTTCTTATTATGTTGTCGACCGCATTTAAAACAATGGTTGAATAACAGGAATGCCGCTCGGTTCAAATAACATCTATACTGTTTGAACATGATAACGTATTAGGTTATGTTTATTATTTATTATGTTATGTTTAAGTCAATATTCATTCATAGTTATTTTATTATTAGAAACCTTTTCCCTTTCCATTAGTTTTTCAGTTATATTTGCCTCTAGATGCATTTTACATCTTTATTCTGACTTAATTATTCTCAGAGTTCACTTGAAATTAAACAGCATTAATATATTTCAAGTGCATCAAATCTCGATCATCCCATAGGTAATACCTCAGGAACCTTCATAGATATACAGTAGATTGATGAAAGATGTGGTATAGAGGCTGTAAAATGAAGTGTCACCAATACTTTCCCTGTAATGCAGTTAAAAACCTCCCTATGTGACTGTTAAACCATAACAGTCATAGTAATGGCTTTGATTATAGTGTTCAGCAGAGACACTCAATGTTGTGCAGAAGTCAGCATGTGCCATGTCTGTGGGATGCTCTGCAGGTTTTCGCTCCAAACACTCAAGCAGAACATTTCACTGATGACTTCCCCTCTTTAGTTGGAGGTTTGTTAATCAGTCACAGAAGCTGCTGCAGAGTTTGGCTGGAACATAAACATGCAGCCCGGCAGCCAAACGCGACACATGGCTGCCCAGCCCGACGATTGGCCGCCGTTCCAACACTCAACATCCTCCCTTGCTTTGCAGATCCAAGAGCGAGAAGACGAAGCCAAGATGCCATTTAGAGAACACTCAGACAGTTCCAGTCCACTGGCTGTGGTTTCCCCACCGCCTCCGGAGAGTCTGCATGCACTGCCTGCACCAGTGACAGTAAGCCAAGACACCAACATCCCTTATTTCACTGTTGGATATGCTGTCATTATGGCGACGCTATCTTTACATGTGAGTGATTTTGTTTGCACAGACATATTCCTGCACACACAGTGCCTCAGTATAATGGAAACATCCTCCCCCTATAGAGGAGATCAGCTCAGATTTTAAAGCACTTTGCTACACATCAATAAAACACACTTTCCAAAGTTATAATCCTTTAAGGTGCTAAACCCAGAGCATGTCTACTGCCTCCACACAGCTCTCATAATGGAGGAGGTGGAGCCAGCTAACAGTGCTATCAGCAGCGCTGACAGAGCTAACAGTGCTATCAGCAGCGCTGACAGAGCTAACAGTGCTATTAGAAGCGCTGACAGAGCTAACAGTGCTAACAGCAGCGCTGACAGAGCTAACAGTGCTATTAGAAGCGCTGACAGAGCTAACAGTGCCTCAGCAGTGCTGACAGAGCTAACAGTGCTATTAGAAGCGCTGACAGAGCTAACAGTGCTATCAGCAGCGCTGACAGAGCTAACAGTGCTATTAGAAGCGCTGACAGAGCTAACAGTGCCTCAGCAGTGCTGACAGAGCTAACAGTGCTACCAGGAGTGTTTTCCTGTATTGACACACTATTTGTGCATTAACACTGGGTCAAATCAGAAGGTGTTGCTCGGAAGGACAAACACAGAATGAACTCTACAGCTCATTGCTTTGGTTTTATGGCTCACAAACACTTTCATAGACCTGCTTACAGCAACAGCAGCTGTTTTCGGTGAAAATGCTCTGTTAACCCACTGTTACGGCCTGCTCAGCAACAAACAGCTGGGGAACATAGTGGATCATTTAGCAACTAAAGAGACAGATATGTCCCTCAGGAGCTGGTGGAGACACACAACCATGATTCCAAATTAATGTTAATATTGCTCTCTGTCTGCTGGGTGTGTAGATAGTTAACTGTTTGCTCACGCATTTAACATTGTTCTTTTTGCGCTGTCCCAAAGTGACCAAAACAAATACTAATGCTGCTTTTAAGGCCTTGCACCTGTGGCACACACACACATGGTCTTAACCTCTTTAGACCGGCTCTCAGGTCTGTGTAGTTGTGTCCTGACTTTTTGATTGGTATCAGACTTAACTCTTAATAACCAAAATAACAGAAAACTTAAAGATTCTCTATGTGATATTCAAAGCATATATAGGAAGTTGCTATCTCTCTGCAAAAAAAAAAAAAATCTTCAAACTACGTTTAGCACAGAGCCAAGTGAGTCGTCATTAGAAATGCTGATCAATTCCTTAATTAGCAAAATGGATGACCTCATAGCCGCTTGTGTTTATAATATGTCATGTTGATTATTACGGTGGCTTATTAGGCAGCTCAAGTGCTCTTGTTAGTTTCTGTTAATGCATGAGCATTTCTGCTTGGCTGCTTTGACTCCGGCAGAAAGACACAACACAGGGACACAGAGCGTGTTATCTGCCACAGGCCTCTGAGCTCCTCATTGCATTTCTGTCATTTGTTTAATTCCTTTCAACTTGATGCATTGTGCTTAAACAAGCTTGTAAGATTAGCCTGAGCAGAACATACATCAACAGTGTTATCACGCGCTGCACAGTGATGGTTCAACCTCACTCTGCTGTCTCACTGGTGTACAGCACACACTGCAGTGCACTGATGGTGACATGACTGCTGTGTGCAGTGTTCCCACACAGATAACACACCTCTGGAGGAGGAGGAGGAGGAGGAGGAAGACAACACACCACTGGAGGAGGAAGAGGAAGACAACACACCTCTGGAGGAGGAAGAGGAAGACAACACACCTATGGAGGAGGAAGAGGCAGGAACGAGTGAGAGGACAGAGATCCAGGACCTGGGAGCAGAGGACAGCGCTGGCTCCTCAAACCCAGACTCAGATCCTGTATGTAAACCTTTCTGGATTTAAATCATGCATACATATATATATATATATATATATATATATATATATATATATATATATATATATATATATACATATATATAACATATATATTACATCAATTCATCAAGTCTGCAGTTATAAATGGAATTATTCATAATGTAATCCAAAAACTGCTATTGTTAATTATTTACTACTGATATGTTAAGCATTAGTCAATTATTTAAAATAATAAAACAAAAGTGTATCTTTCTTCCCAGCACGAAGTGTCTGTGTTCTGAGTAGAGAGATGATTTTGAATGTAATCTAAGACGCAGGTTATTGAACGTGTTCACAAGACAGCATGAGAGCATGATGACTCTCCACCATTCTGATTGATGTGCTCCACTGCATTCTGTTTGTGCACCGAGATGAAACCAGCAGCTAAAAGTCCGCCTGCATGGACTCTGCTGCTTCTTGTGATGAAGTGCCTTTGAAGACTGATTTGTTATTCTGCTACTTGATCGTGGCAGAGCGCTGCAGAGGCCGAGGTCGGCAAAGAGGCGGAGCAGCTGGAGCATCGCCGGCTGTGGGAGGCCGGCCAGGCCGACTACCTGGGCAGAGACACCTTCCACAACATCCAGAAGATGCTGGACCGCTTTCTGGATTAAGTCACGGGGACGACTCCGCCACCCAAACACACCTGTGTCCTTTAGTTCATGTCACATCTCCTCTGAGGTGGAGCTCAGTCTGACCCCCGTGGTGATCGCCAGACGGATTTCAGGATCAGATTTATGAGTTAAACTAAAATATTCTCGTCCCGACGTGCAGCACAGCTAGTGGTAGTATCAAGACACGGGCTGAGAGCGATGAGATGCCAGACATCTTCACTGGGATTGCTTTATTTTTCTACAAACCCAAAATATCCATACAATTAAATCATTTGAAAGATGATCGGGCCTCAACTTCAGGTTCTACAAATCCAGCATTCGTAGAAATGCTTAAGAAACTCTTGAACTGAGCCAAACAGGAGAAACTGCTACTACTGTGCGGCTCATTGATGTGCTGTTTAATAGTCAGATGGTATTTTAACTGCACAGCATGAGCCTCATTAATATAAAACAAACATATTTTAAGTAAATGTTTGTCATGTCTTTTCTCACCTTCTATACTTTTGTTGTTTACACTCTGATAAATACAAGAGCAAACTGATGCGATGTCAGGATTTAGATAATCTGTATAAACCTACAGCAACGGAGCAGTATGAGGGAAAAATGAGGAGCACAAATAAAGTAAAGCTCTCGAGAAGTCAAAACGTTACAAATACAGTTGAAATACCATTTTGAGAATAAGGACAAAATGTTGAGAATGAACCTCAAACTTTTGGGAATGAATCAAACTACTAGCTTTAGCACATTTACTGAAATGTACGACTTAATTCTCAACATTTCAACTTCGACATTTCATTCTTGAAATGCTTTCATCTGGTTCCCCTCATCTCACTCCTCCGTACAAACGCTCCATCAAACAAAGAATCATTTCTGCGGTGAAGCTTTCATGTAGAAACTGGGCTGAACTCAACCAGGATGCATAACTACGTGTCTGCATTAAAACAACATGACATCTCTTTACCTCTTCCACATCGGGACCGATCAGACCTTTCAGGCACTGAATATCAAACTCATAGCTTAACTATGGACTATCTGTGGTTCAATGCTTTTGCTCTGCAGTGATACATATTTAATTATGACATTCACATGGAAGAAGAAGCTTTTGAAACATTCTGTAACGCTTTATTTTACAGGTCCCAGGTTTCCTAAACATTTCCTGGAAAGAATGTTATTTGGTAATAATGGGGAAGTGGAGACAGTGCTCAATCAGTTTGCTTCCACTCATTAAATTCAACAGTTCTTCTTCCAACTTCTTCTGAACATGTACTTTTAAACTCAACAGAACTAATTCAAACAGATGTCTCAGAATATCTTTCCATTATACCCATTTTCCACAGAATTAATACCAACGTTGTTTCCAGCTAAAACAAAACATTATCCTTCAATACAAAGATTCAACATCTCCACAATATGAACTGTAGAAATATATCATTGTTTAAGAATAAAGCATGTGATGCTTTTGATTTCTTTATTTTGTGTGGAACTGAATACCTATTTCCGCTTGCTGTTTGAGTTCACATCGGGAAACAGAAAGCACCGGTAAACCCATGAACACAGACTGGTTCCAGTAAACCCATGAACACAGACTGGTTCCAGTAAACCCATGGACCCGGACTGGTTCCAGTAAACCCATGAACCCGGACTGGTTCCAGTAAACCCATGAACACAGACTGGTCCCAGTAAACCCATGAACACAGACTGGTTTCTGCTTCAGGTGCTCGCTCCTCCACCAGGGAGCACTGTGGCCCTTCCATCAGGAGCCTCCACCACGCAGGAGCCCAGATGAATAGATGTCTGACAGCAGTCAACAGTATGTGTGATCCTTATCCACTGGGCACACGGTGCATGTCATTTTCATCGGCATCCCTCTCATGAAGCCGTGGCACAGTGAATGAAGATAGTGAGCTGAATACAAAGCGAATGGCAGGAGGTGAGCTCGGGCCGGGCCGGCGGTGAAAAGGCCTCATGATGATTGCTTTGAAAAGAAGTGAGTGGCTACCGCTTGACTCCGAGTCATCGAGATTAAAGTGTGAGCACCGAACTGGGGATCGGTTGCTGGTTTCTCTTGACCATTAAGCTCCAAAAAGGCAAAAGGAATCAGAAGAAGCATCCGTCCCTGCTGACGCTGCTCCACATAGCGCAGTTAGAGAAGCGTTTAAACCAGGTTGAAGGTGCAACAAACAGGAATCAGAGCCTTAATATAGCAGCAAACCGCTATTATCTGTGTAAGGACATAGTGGAGTTAGCGCTGTTAGCTGCCAGCTCAGCTGTTGCCATGTTGAGAGCCTTTAAGAGGCAACAGAAAGGCTCCTTAAACTAACAACAGAAGAACAGCCATGTCTTTATTTTGAGCTCTCCTCTCAGATGAACGCGTATAAATCTGTGAAGTCAGCAGACTGGAGTCGACTCCTGATTTTGTGTTGTGAGATGTAGCATAAATATGACCCTTCAGCCTCCTGGTGGTAATTACAAGAGGGGATTGACAAAGTCTGTCAACACATGTGGCAAACACTGATATTTATTAATAACCGATGTGGCAGTCAAAGATAATACAAGTCAAAATGAAGATGACAGTAATACTGTTTAAAGCAGTTAGAAATGCCACAGCAAAGTCTGCTGCAGTCCGTTAATGGTTAAGGAAATAAATACAGAAAAATAGATGATGGGTGTAAGTTACTTCCTGGCGGACACGTTGGCCTCATGGTATAAAACATCATGATGACCAAATTTAACTCAACCACAGGACAAATAATTAATATCCTTTAGGAAACTGAAGAGAATTTATGATTTATATAGCATTGGCTGAATACTCTGTTTATGATTAATACAGCATTGGCTGAATACTCTGTTTTTAAGATAATGCTTGCTTAATGATGAAGGATGTGTGTGTGTGTCTCAGGTGTGAGAAACCGCAGAACTCTTACAGAGAACCATAATATGAGTCTCACACACTGGTCTTGTGTTCATTGTTCCAACTATTAATTAAATTTATCAGTAGGTGCAAACTCATCTATTCACCCTCGTCCTGTATCCGGCCTTGAGGAGAGAGCAACAGTGTTTCAAGGATAGTTGTCTGGGAACCTGGGTTGTGTGGTTTTCACTGGGAATATTTGAAAAGCATTGGAGTCAGAAAAAAGAGAAAGTCAGATAGAAAGAGGATAAAAAACCCTTTACTCTCTGAGTTCGGGGCTCACTCATCCTGAGGCGTGCTGACCGTGTGAAGGGCAGACAGACAGGGGAGCGGAGTCCAAGGCCTTGTATTAGGTATGCATTTCATGTATGTAATTGCTAAATAAATAATCATTATTGTACTATAACCCGTTCTGTCAATTCTTGAACACTCGAGGAATATCCCGGCGAGGAGAATTCCACTTCAAAACATATCTCAACAAGGGCTAGAAAAGTCAAATGAAATCATAAATATATGTTTTTGTAGGAATTGGCGGTCGTCCTGGGTCCAGATGTTTGTTGAAATACTGAGGGTCACTGCAGCCACTTGGTCACTTCCATTAAGATGCTTCAAAAGACACAAATGGTCAAAAACAAGCAACAGAGGCTGACATATCTTGACTTTTAACAAAAGTTCAGCTCCAAACATTTCCCATGATTCAACTCAACAGCTTTTCAGCCGTCGTTCCTGGTAAACATCCTCTTCCTTCTAACTTTACATCCCAGGTTTCTAACCTTCTGTCATATATCTGTAGTCTCCAAGCTAAAGCTCAGATGGCCCTCATGACATCACTATGTGTAACATCCCGTTGGTTCCATGTGTGTCTCCTGATTGGTCGTTCCAATCACCTGCCCCTGGTTTGTCCCTCTGCCAACCCCACACACATGTCCCAGTTAGTCTTTGTTTCTACCTAATGTGTGCGTCGCCTTCCAGCAGTATTTTCCAGTGACAGTGTTATGTTTTTTTGGGCTCTGCATTACTCTCTGTTTTTGACCCTGTTTGACCCCCAGTGTACGACCTTTGGCCGAGTGAAGACCTTACCTTTCGCCTCACCTCGTCTCCCGAGTCTCTGCTCTACCACCCCAGAAACGTGACACTGCGACATCAACTGGGTTATTGTTTCTTCCCCTCCAGAGTCACAAAACATATTCTATAACTGTATTCACATAAACACACATGTGCTGTGTGTAGTTACCGATCAGCTGTTGTATTGATGTTCTTCTAGTTGAAACATTGAAAAGCATTTTGTTGTCTAAAACAATGTAGGCCTACAATCAAAAAAATCATAAGCAAGATAATTTCTATAAGCTAAAAGCTTGAAACCCCATTCGTTCCGCTCAGACCTTTAACTGGCTTATCAAGCTTGTGGAAGGAGATTTCTAACTGTTCATATTCCTCATGACTCCTAAACTCATTTTGATGTGTAGAAAAAGAAAAAGTGACCCTTTAACAAACCCCTTTTAATTCTCCATCCGCATTTTGTCCCTGAGGGAGAATCTTCCACTGCTTTGAAAACTCAACAACCCCGACCCTTCAATGGCTCATGCTGCATTAATTGGCCCGCTCGAGGGAAGGTTTGATTTCCTGCTCTTTCGCCCTGCAACTCGTAGCGCTAAGAATTACCAAGGGCCGAGGAGCAGTAAAGGAGGACATGTTAAAAGATTTCTGAGTCAACAAGCAACGGAAAATGATATAGTAAAGCCCTGAGCCTTCGCTACCATGTGAGAAGAAGCATTCTTGCTAGGCCTGCTGGTTAGCTGCCTTCCACTGCAGAGCTACTATCTTAGCTAGAAGACCTTTCAATACGGCGACTGCAGTTTGAAACCAGGATTCTGCTTTCTGATAAGCTGATGGAAGAAAAACAAAAGCGCTTTGTGAGGCTGACAGTTGATATGTAGGAAAGCTAATTACTCGGCATGCTAACAGACATTCTAACATCATGAATGTTGAACAAGACTGTAGCCTGAAACGCGCTGGAGGCTCCGTGAGGCTGTACATAGGCTCAGCGGTGCTCTGACTGACTGGCTAACATGCTAGTGCGAGTTAGCATGCTAATAGTTACTATTAGCTAGGGTGACCAGATTTGAGAGGACACGGGGGTGGAGGAGAGAGAGAGAGAGAGGAGGAGGACACTTCGTCGCGGGGGGGGGGGGGGGGGGGGGGGGGTAGCAGTAGTGTGTAGCATGCCGTGAACTTACATTTACGTTGAGATCGGTCGACCAATGACAGTTCTCTCTACAGTCAGAGCTTGCGCAAGAAGGTGGAACGTGAGGGAGATACCATTTCCAAAACCTGTAAGGGGGTAATAACTATTTTCCCGCACGTAGCAAAATCACGGACGTTTTTGGAATCCCTGCCGGACGCTTTTTTTAGGTCTCGAAAAGAGGACATGTCCGGGAAAAAGAGGACGTCTGGTCACCCTATTTTAGCACTGAACCCAAAGTACAGCTGAGGCTGAAGGGAGTGTCATTAGTTTTTCCATCCCAGTTGAATGGGAGAGGAACTGGAAGGACGGGTGGAACAAACAGACTTTATGATTGATGTGTAATGTTATTAGGCTTATGACATAGCATTACGTAAGACTGAGTGGTTCAATGTGGTTATTTTTTGCTAATTATATTGCTAAAGTTGTGATACTGTTTGAATTTAAACATTATCTTTTTTTCTAACTTTTTCGAGCCTAAACCTAACAAATCCTTTCACAACATTAACTATGTGGTATTGTGAGTTTCTGCTAGCGCGATACAAGGCTGATATGAAACGTATGTGTTCGAAGGGTCGACGTTTAACGTATCCGTGGTTTGCAGAAACAATGCCAACGACGGGGTTTTTTTTGCAGATATTTGATCATAAACCAAAGTTGGACACATGTTGTCTCTAGATGAAGTTATCGCATTTCACCCTGAGGGGAACATGAATATTGGACACAAAGGCAATAGGCACATTTTTCCTCTGGAGACGACGACTGTCTGTTCCTAATTTACAACAGTTGTTGAGATATTTCAAACTTCAAAATCTGCCGTTTGTTTGATACAGAACTCAGTGAGAGCCTTCAGCCTCACTTACATAAGCAGCACTGACTCCACACTGACCCCGCAAAGAATTTCACCACACCACACAGTCTATTTGTTTTGACAGTGTGGGACTGACACCCATATATGTGTTTCCAGTAAATGCCATCTTTTTGGGGCACATCAACGCACATCTCAAGGAGGATGAAAGTGAAAGCCAAGCTTAGAGAAAGGAGCTATTGGTGAGGCATCTGGGTTCTGTTCCCCTTCCTGTGTTTATTCTTCATTTTCAACCAAAGTGTTTTCCCCTCTCCCACCTCTTTAGTGTGTTTAGATGAACAAATAGTCCTGATAATGTCCCCATCTGGAACTCCTCAGTTGCTTGATGAGTACACAGCTTTCTGCTTGATGGAGTGCTTGTGGTTGGCTGATGCCTGTGAATGAGTCTGTGTGTGTGACAGAGGACAGAAGAAGTGTGTGTGCAGGTGTAGGCTAGACGTCCATGCTGTTATTAAAGCTGCGTCTGCCTTCACATGCACAGTGTGGACGAGAGCGCCATGCGAGCTGTCAGAGAATCATAAGCGCCTCCATATGTTTTGGGGTTAACGGCTTTGAACCGCCTCCTCCGCTCATCTTGTGTGGGAGCCGTCGCTTGACTGTTTTGATTCATGCTCAAAGTCGCTCAGCTAATTTGATCAGCGGATCAACCGGCGGCTTCAAATTCTAATGAACCACAATTTCTGCGATCAGCCTAATTGGAGATCGCAAGAGTAATGACAGTCAGCTGTGGAGGGGTGTCTGGCCTGCGCTCGTTTCAAGGCCCCTGCTGGGGAGCAGCAGCTGGGTGGAGTTTGTCCTTGCAGACTGCTGGTTGAAACTGGGCCACTAACCAAACACGTTCCCCACAATTAGACCAGTAAGCACTCTACTTAATGGACAGATGCATCATCTGGAACACTGAAGGTCCATTTCTTAGCTCGTAAAAGAGGATTTCACAGTTGTTGTTTCTGCTGCTGGGGTCCAGAACTTGTGAATTACAAACCAATTGTGTGAATCCTTTCTAACCCAAGCAGAATAAATGAAACAATATTCAGCTGCAGGTTGGCCTGACATGTTCTCATCCGTAGACTTGCACACTAATACCCAGAGTGGGAGACGGTCCAAAGGTTCAAAGTTTACTGCACAGCTGCTGGAACCTCCGAGAGTATTTGGGAAAGTATTTGTTAAACAGTTGAAACAAAACAGTAGAGTCTGTTGACGTTAACGTTCAGGAAACAAACTACGTGAGGATGGAATTCTAAGGCTGGTTGGGTTCAACCAAGACGTATCTTCCACCCAGGAGACCGCGGTTCATTCCCAACGAGAACGCAACGGTGATTCATCTTCATGTAACTTCAGTGACATCACTACCAAAGTTAAACTAACACAAACAACGATCTTTGCCAAAACCTAACCAAGTAGTTTCTTGTGAAGACTGAAGACACGTGTTGCTGGCTTTTGTAGGTAAAAGCACCACACATATCTTCATAAGATATGAACTGTTGTATGAGGACACATGGAGCCGGACACCAAACCCTGATCTACGGAGGACGGCCTGCTCTCTCCTTTGGTGTTGGCTGTGTTTACATTCAGTGATACCTTTTATATGCCAGTTTGATTATTAGAGGCACTATATTCAGATCGTAAGACTGATACCTGGTTGTAGTCCCACTAGAAGGGGATGCTGTATTTGGTGGTGTTAAAATACTTCTAGTATGTTAGTAGATTGAACTTTTAGCAGTCTGGAAGATTTACGGAGCCCATAAATTACCATCAAGGCCACAACATTCTCTCACCTCTTTTCAATTTAGCTGCTTAGTTTTCTGACATTGATGATCATATGATTTACTACAAACACACGCATTCTTGAAGACAGCTCAGCCCTTGTGTCAAAAACAAGCACTAAATCACACATGCATACTTAAGCACTAAATCTGAGACGGATGAAAATGTCGTCAAAATCACAGCAGCCACAGAGGAAGAAAGGTGTTAGCTCAGCGCTGCTTCTCCACCAAGGAATCCACGCCGTGTTCTCGTACGCTGAAGAAAGAAGCCTTCTGATGGAGCGGTCCTTTCAACTTGTCTTCAAATTCAGTGTCTCTGTTGCTCAGACATGAGTGCCTTGATGTGCAGATGTATTGATGATGTTGCTGCAGGACACAGATTCTCCACAGCCAGAGCTCCCGCGTACTATCTTTGATTCGTCAATCAGCTCCAGCACCATGTGAAAAACCAGTCAGTCACAGATCAGAGTAGGTTCCCTCACTGAGGCTTCTCTTCATTTTGTTGCATCTCAGCAGAATATATATGCCTTGATTAGAACTAATCCCTTAAATAGGGCCTTCTTGTTCAATTGCCTATGACGTCTATTTCCTTAAAGTCGGAGCCGATAAGCACAGGAAGGACTGTGCGTGAGCAGCGTAAACATCCGTACGCGTGGCATTACACAGTGCTGATGACCGTCTCCTTCAGTAATGAGAGCAGACTACAGACGCACCAAAGGGAAACAGGTGGGTACAAGATGTATTCAAGCAGGTTCTGGGTCACAAACAGACAGCCTCATAACACAGAGACATCCCATTGGAGCGCCGCCAGCTGTCTGCTTTAGCTGGACGAAAGCATGCCTCATGCAGCCTAATCAGTTCTCAGAGGGGAACATGTTGAACTCACCAGCAACAAGAATACTAAAGAGGGGTTGTAAGTTAGTGAAGGAGACACAATGCAGCACTGGTTAATGAATACGGACATCTCCAGAGATTGAAGGACTAATAGAATACATACCAGAATAGAACCAGTCCACTCAGTCCGTCTGTCCCACTATAACCAGTCCACTCAGCCTCTCTGTACCACTATGTGAAAGTAATTTAAACTTGCATTATTGCTAATGGCCATCAGGGGGCGACTCCAAGACGCTACTTGATTTATCCCCTCAGTAAACATTGTTTTCTAGTTTCAAGTCTTCTTCAACATGATGTTCATTTAGTAAATGGTGGTCATTTTATGGTCAAACAGACCATAAAGCAGAGGATTGACTTCACAACAAGTGGTTGCCAGTTACGTCAAAGATGTATGTAGCAGTGGCGGCTGGTGAAATTTTTTTTGGGGGGGCGCAGTTGGGCGGTGCGCTTTAAATAGCACTCCACAATGAGAAGAAAAGAGGTTTGGAGTAGAATATTCTAAAAAACAAAGCTTTATTTCAAGAAAACACAGTGCTCAACACTGTCCAATAACAACTATCAACAAACTGTAACTTTGGGCATGAGAGGTTCAGAGCAGAATGGTTTAAGAAACATTCAATGTGGTGGCCAGAGCAACTTCAGGGAATACATTGACGTAGCATTCAAACTGGGGGCCCTGCAGTACGGTGGCACTGGTGAGGTGGTCTTTGAAGGCAAAGCGTTCCCTGGTGTGTCCAAGTATGGGGTCACAAACCTACAGATAAATATATAGAGAGAGACAGAGACAGTAAGATAAGTTGTGGGGAAATATCTACTACAAACAGGCTTCATACTACAGACAAAAAACTATGTTTTGTGTGTCTTGATGGCTCAGCAACATAGACAAAAGGCCAGGAGCCACCTTGATGGCTGTAGCTATGACACACACACACACACACACACACACACACACACACACACACACACACACACACACACACACACACTCTAACTTGTTGGGGGTTGAATTGGTATTTTAGATAAAGTTATAGTCTGATATGATATCCACCCAAATCTAACAATGTCCAACATGTGTTCTGCTGTGGGAAAGATAAAACATTAAACTCTAACAGGCATCTGCTGATTTTGACACTCACCTCTGCAGCAATCCTTCAAGCTCATCTTCCTTCACAGCCCGGCGCTTCCTCGGCTGCTCAGAGCCGCTGCTTTGCTCCACACTGAGCCTCCAGCTAACAGCTCCGGTTAGCATGTAGCTTGAGGAGAAGCTCCGGGTGTACGTCCTCCCGCGGTCACTGCTTTGCTGCTGAATATTTAAATCCGGACGTTCGGGTCCCAACTCTTTCAGCCTCTTCTTGTCAACATCTGATCGTGGATTGAAAGGTGTTTCGCGTAGAGATACCACAGAGTTTTCAGTCGCCATACTAACATAATCAAAGTCTCTGCTAGCTGTGTTGCTCGCGTAGATACGTGGGAGCTATATGGGATGTGAGGGAATGATAAAGGTCTCTGATTCGACGAATAGTCCAACCACGTTGCAATAAGAAATGTCATTGGCTAGGGCGCAGATTTGTGCGCCCGAAGATTCACGTTTCATCCGCCAATGAGAAGCTGTCCTTGCCGCAACGAGGGTGAAATGTTTGTTCGCTGCCATAGACTCACATTTGACCGGCGCCCCGACAGGGGGAGGGGCTTTTCTCAGTAATGATGAATGGCGATATATTATATTTGGTATATCTTAAGTGGTTGTTGACAGGGGCTTACGGTCTCCCACACACATTTAGCGCGTCAACGCGGTATATTTCTTATTTAAATGATTTGGTATATAATGTTTTTTGACAATATATATTATTTATTTTTTTTCTTCTTTTTTTTTTTCATCGCAAAATTTTAAGAGGGGCGGCGCCCTAGCGCCCTCTATTGACGCACCGCCACTGGTATGTAGGTGTGTATGTTGTGTGTATGTTGTGTATGTATGTTGTGTATTCAGGAAGTAAACCGACATGAAGAGAGTACACATGTCGTATGTTAGCCCACCCCTTTTACTTAATACAGGACATATACCTAGAACAACGGCTCATTAACACACAGGTGTGTGACACAACCTTCATATTGTATGGTTGAGTAGAGAATGCAACATAATGGATGTAAACTTGGGATCTGGCTATCTAGTTATAGGTAACAATAATCATCTAGTATAGGGCAGAGATGTACGTCTGATTTATTCCTATTTTGATGCAACTACTTCTAAATCCCCCTCTGATGCACATCTTTGTTATCCATTGTGCATACAACCGTAGCTCCTCAGTTATTTTTCTCATTTTGACAATCTAACCGGTGGGGTTATTCATGAAAGATGAATGATTATTGTAACATTTCGGTCAGCTAAAGGTGTCGTATTCAGCATTGAGTACTAAAAGAAACTCGAAAAGGTCAATTAGAATCTCAATTAATAGAACAGTTAAAGTGAATTATTAATGCACTGTGCTAACCAAGCAGGTAACGCTAAGTGACCAACTAACGCTAGTGCAAGCTAGTTAGTTGGTAACTTAGCATTTGTTATGCTAACAGTACCTGGCCCTGCCAGGCCACTTGATCTTCACCCTTTCTTCCAAATATGCTCCCCAGCATGCAGTAGTTGTGTTTGTTTGATTTGGATCACTTACCTAGCTGCTCGATGGACGCTGCATTACAGCTTTGATTAATTAGGGTGCGCACACCGTCTTTCCCTGAGAGCCTTCTCTCTGGAGCTCCGTCCTCCTGCAGACACACCAGCAGCTTCTCCTCTGCTGCAGCTGCTGCTTTATCTCCTTTCCTTTGTTCCATTCTCACATTCTATGAGGACTTTTTCCTGTAACCTTTTTGTAGCAAATGTAGCAAACATATATACATAAATACATATTACAGATTACTCAAAGTACACAAAAGACAACTCTGTGCCAGTAAAGAAGAGTAAATGCAACTTGGTACTTCCACGCAGTACATTTCTTTCAGGTCGATCTGCTGAACTAATGGGGGATTTCCTCATGCCTCCAGATGTTTCTTCTTTCTGGAAGATGAGACTGCAACCGTATTCCCTGAGCGATTATTGCAAGTTTCTAGTCTTCAAGAATAATGGTGACCTACTTCCTTCATCCAGCATGCTAAATTGAGTATTCTCTCAGCTCATATCTGTGCTCCTCTTTCTAAGGACAGCTGAACAGAAACTACATTCAACTTTTGAATAATTTCGTAACGAAAAAGTATATAAAGTCGCACACGTCTGTATGTTTCCTGAAACTTTTGTGGCAAACACTCCTATTAAAGTTAATTCAAAAATGATTCTCAGTTATGGATGTAATTCATATTACAATGGAAAATATTCTTGAGCCATCATTTTCCAATCTTTTGCTTTCCCTGCCTCAGCAATAAAACATTTTTTTTACTCTGAGCTTCGTAAAAACAGGTTGAAATGTTTTATTAAAATATGGGAAAGCTGCTATGCACCACAGTCTGTCAAAGACAAATAATTTACAAATGAGGACATAGAACATTGATCAGCATTTTTCAGAAGCAGATTAAAAAATGGTTCACTGCTGAGAGCAGACAACAATCAGTTATGGAAACACAGCAACTCCTTAAGATGGACATTAATGGAGAGCACAGGATACTAACTGATGTCTTTAGAGTAAAATATACAAATCATCTGCCTTAACCTGATGCATATTTTCAATCAATTCTGTACTTAAGTTAAACAATATTTCCTAGTTAGAAAATGAGTCATATAATTAATGCGATTCTTCTGTCAATCTCAGAAGAAACTGTACGATGTCATCAAAGCAAAGGTTCATGCACAGCTGAGGAGACAGTTTACTGCTTTAATGTGAAACACCCAGTGGAGTTTATAGAGTCTGATGCCATTATGCAGTTTGCTACTTGAGTCCAACATGATTCATGTGTTCTATATTATGTTTTCCCATTTAGTAACTGTTATAAGTGTGAGCTATGTGAGCTATGTGAGCTATGTATGTATATTTCATAGAGTAGTTGTAGGACTACTGTGGACAGAAGAGCTGTCGTATTTACGTCATTGTTGGTATTATCTTTCCTAGTATGGTAGGAATATAGAGACACGTTTTTTCACTCTTCGTCCCATCTCCCTGAGTGATTAAGAAATGTGTCAAAGTATTTCAATTAATTTTGGTTTTATTATAGTGTTTGGCCTGGATAGAACCAATCAGGTAACTACAATTATTCATCTGTGCCATCACCTTATAGGATGAGGTGCTAGTATTTTACAGTTTTGAATCATTACTAGTCAATTGTAAATCATTCAGTAACGGGTGACAGACGGCTCAAAGGGACTACACCAGTAATTTGCCTGAAGCTGAATTGCAAAACACAACATTTGGTATCCAAAAGAAACAACAACAGCAACTGTCCATGAGCAATAACTGTAAAAAAAAATATGCAACGCAAACACAGGCAAACGTTATTGTACTCTGCTTCCTCAAGTGATTAGCATATCTTTAGCAAACATTGCTCAAAATCAGAGGCCCTTGATAATTCCCAGTGATGTGGATTATACAAAAAAATTATGTATATGGTAAAGAGTGGTGCGGCAAAATACCATCAACTGTTTGCCTCTAAACAGCATAACTGCAGGTTTGAATCAACTCAATATTCCATCATTGTGACAGCAGTTTTTACAACATTATGATCATTAAAAACATTAGCTGCTTTTATCTCGGCAGTTGCTTGGGCATACAGTATGTCAATGGACCATGATGAAGGGAAATTCTTCAAAACACTTGGAGAACGGTATCTTTAGAGTCTATGCCTATTGCATTCCTAGCTGTGCATCGATAGACGCCAGCATCTCTTTGTGTCGGGTTCTGGATGATGAGGGAACCTTGTGGATGGAGGTACTTGTTCCCAAAAAGGCGTGGCTGCGCACTGACAGCCAAGCGGGTTTTATCAGGTGTTTCCCATGCTACCTCCACTCTTGGGATTCCAGTTGCTATACAGTTTAACTGAACAGCAACTCCATGTTTAGCATAAGTCACAGAGGGAGGGCCGTTAGTAATTCGAGGTGGGTATGCAATCACAATTACTGATGCAGAGAGCTGAGAGCTGCCGTACTCGTTTGCTGCCCTGCACACGTAGGTACCCCGGTCATAGACGGATACTTGTTGGATGGCAAGCGTCCCATTAGGTAGGACAGCATATCGTCCAGCTCTCTGTGGCCTGTTGAGGACCACCCCACTGGGTATTGTCCATGTTAGTCTGAGAGGTTCGCCACCGGTTAGACAATGAAGCAAAAGTCTTTCCCCATTAACAACGCTGACAGGAGAGTTATATCTGTTGTTCATTTCTGGCTTTCTCCCCTGGGACAATGTGATCGTACGCTCCACACGCCCTCGAGAATTATGCCCCAGACAGCGATACATACCAGTTTCAGCAACAGATGGGTTACTGATGATCAAAGAGCCGTCGGGCTTGTGGTAAAACTTAGAAAAGCGAGCACCGCTATGCAATGGTGTGCCGTTGGGTAAGATCCAAGTAAGCTGAGGAAGTGTTGAGCCCTCAAAAGAGCAATTCAAAGTCATTGTATTCCCCACCGTCAGTGAAAAGCTATCAGTTTTTGAACCTCTAATTTGTGGATTCTCAACAACTTCTTTCACATCCAAGTTGACCACCAGCCTGACCTCTCCTCCTTCATTACGAGCGATACAAGCCAGCTGCCCCGAGTCCGTCCTCTTGGCTGACCGGATTTCCAAGGTACCATTTTGGTGTACTGTCATTCTGTTGCTGTAGTACGGTGCAGGTAGGATCACATTTCCTGGTAGTACCCACATGATGCGAGGGGTGGGAGTTCCCTTTGCCACACAGTCCACCAGCTTCCGCTGATCCTGGACTGCGGCCACCTTGATGGTGTTGGCGGTTCCTCTCATGCCGTTGATCATTGGAGACGTTACTAGGACCTCCAGCCTAATTACTTTATGGTCTTGTCCTGCATTGTTCCTCGACATGCAGGTGTAGTTGCCTCCATCAAAGCGCTGGACCTTTTGAACCACCAATGTCCCGTCATCCAGGACCTGGTATTTGTCTAATGCAGGGGAGATCACTCTATTTGTAGGGGATATCCATGTGATGGTTGGTATTGGTTCCCCTTTGGCATTGCATCTCAGTGTGACTGTCTCACCATAGAAAACCCTGACGGACTTTTGGTCTTTATCCTGGATTTGTGGCGGGGAAGTTGCAACCTTGACTTTGACTCTAACCTTCATCTCATCCTTGCCAAGTTGGTTCTCAGCATAGCAGGTGTAATCCCCTTCTTCTGGCATGCCGACATGGTTGAAGTACAGGGTGCCATTGTCAAACACCACATACCTATACAGTTGAGAGAGTGAAAGTAGATACTGATTTTTACACTTTGATGACTGTAGATCAGTTGAGAGTTAAATGCATTCATGTACATTTATTACAAAATGTAGGAATTAATGCAATTATGAAGATTTGGACATCACATATTGTAACTTACTGTTTTAATATATACAGATCTTTCTTACTGAAGAAATACTCTAGCACAAATGAAATAAATAATTCCTTTGTCAAGAACTGTATGCACATGAATGAAAGCTGGTATTGAAGTTCTTTGCATATTGTACCAGGAATGCAGGTTCTGAATTCATTTCCAAGGCTTTTTTGAGACGGATGACCACAAAGGTACAATTTGATACCTTAAGCCTTTTTTCTGTGTTCAGTCAGCTATTATGTGTCAGAAAAAAATTTGTTTTTAGCCTTGATAGACTAAAAATAAGTATTTACAGTATGTTGCATGTATCATGGCAGGAAACAATGAATACAGTTGAAACACAACGTGTTTTTGTATTGCAGCAGCACATGCCAAAATTGGTTCTTGAAGTAATTTTCTTTGGAAGTGTAAAGAGTCATCTATCTTCAGGTGGTGAGCTGCCACAGTAGCAGTCAGGGAATCAATTATATGGACATTATGCATAGTGCTTCTCTGTTATGCTTCCTTATGTTTCTTACATTTTCTTTCCCCATTAACGTTTAAAAAAAAAAAGTTTTTCAGAAGTGAAAGTGATGGTCAAAGGGCAGGGTTTTTTATAAACTGAACAGATTGCAAAGCACCTTGAAGCAAATTTGAGATATTGAGCTTAATGAATTGACTTTAAATATATAATTCAAGAGAGCAGGTTAAACTGGTTTTCTAACAGAAATCTGCATTGCGTCAAATCTGTTTATTCTTACAGTTGGAATATATATATATATACTTTATAAAGTTCTGAATGAAGAGACAGATGTAATAACCATATTTACAAGAAATCCAGAACTTCTCAAACATCCTTTTGATTCTCATAAAGCCTTTTTTCACAACTTCTTAACGATTCTTTAAGTTGATTCAGCACCTCTGAATGAACCAATGGAAGTATATTTTAGAAGTGAAAGTTAATTCTAAGAGTCATCATGAAGCAGCTCATACCTGCGACTGCGTCCCCCGCTGACGATATCTCTTTGTTTGTCCGGGTTGACCATGCTGCCGTCCGGCAGCGCCCAGCTGATCTCTGGGTTGGGGAGGCCAGATGCCACACAGTCCACCTTCAGGTCCCCCCCGTACACCACCTCCTGGTTGGATCTCTGCTGCTTCTGCTCGATCTTGGCCGGTCTGGTCAACACATCGACCCGCAGCAGAACGTAGTCATCGCCCATCTTGTTACGCGCCACACACAGGTAGTCACCACTGTCCTTGTCGGTTACAGAATGAATGGTGATAGTGCCGTTGGGGAACACCTTTATCCTGGGGTCAAAACTGCAAAGATAGAAACAACAGGATTTAGAAGACATCGAATTATTAAAGAAATGCATTTATTTTAACATTTAATTGCTTTAAAAAACTATTAATTTGCATGTACATTTGTTACCTGTACTGAGCATCCACAAGCTTTTTAGAGGGAGTCCTCCAGATGATCCGGGGCGCCGGCCCTCCTGTTGCCACACAGTTGAGCAGCAGCCTCCCCCCATAGATCACATCGCTTCTCTGGGGGGACGACAAGATGATACTGGCTTTGGCAGAGTTCGGATTCCTCCTTGTGCTCAAGACCACTGTTCTGGTGCTGGATGCCACCGCGTTACTGGCTGAACATTTATACCTTCCAGAATTTCCCTGGCCCAATCCCCGTATGTACAGGGTCCCATTGGGAAAGACGATGCGGTTGCGTCCAGTACCAAATTGGGAAGCGGTGAGCTGTATGCCATCAGGTGTGATCCAGCTGATGACTGGCTGAGGCGCCCCTGTGGCAGTGCAGTGGATGTAGGCAGGGCTACCCTCTGGGAGAGTGGTGTTCTCATGCTGTGCCTGCTGGATCACAGGTGGCAACACTGAGACATAAAGGCGGACTGAGACGGAGTCGGCCCCAGCTGCACTGCTGCCGATGCACTTATAGATCCCTCTGTCTGTGGAAGTGGCCTGGCTGATCTGGAGTGTCCCGTTACTAGAGACGGCCACACGCCGCTGAGGGGCAACACCAAGTGGGGCAGCAGCTACATGGACATGGTTGGGGAGCACCCATGTGACTCGAGGCGTAGGGTGCCCCTCCACTTTACACTCCAACTTGACTTTGTCCCCCAGGCCCACAGTGATGTCTCTGTGCCGAGGCTGGAGAACCCGCGGATGCTGAGACAGGACCACAAGGTTGACCAGCAACTCGTCTGTGCCGTACTGGTTCTGGACTGTGCAAAGGTACTGGCCCCCATCCAGGGGATGTGTGGTTCTGATGATTAACGAACCATTTGGATGGACCTCAAACCTCTGGACCCTGGTGTTCTGAGCAATGCTTGCCCCTGCATGAATGGAAAGACACATATTGCAAGAAAGACAGTGTTTAGACATATTATACATTTAAGATGACAAATTATTGAATGTAGAAAAGAAATAAACAATATACTGTTGATGAGGCAGATTTTTTTAAATGATAAACATGATCTTTCCCTAACCTTAATGAATCTAATCTTAAACATAGTTTATTTGCCAAAACCACAATATGTCCCTCACCTAAACCAACCCAGAGTTACGTTGCACAGATATTGTCAAAATAAATATCATAAAAAAGCAATGCCCAAAACTGCAGTTCCTCAAATGGCCACATAAAGCTGGCTCGAAAAGCAAGTTAATCCCCAATTTTTAACAAAGTGAAAAGTTGTTGAGCTGTCACATTTTATCATTCTCATGCTCATCAATTTTGGAGGTCATGTGTAAACATTGTGCTTTACTGCAGTTACTCAACTGGTCTGGCTCCGGGACCCACCATCACCCCTGAATGACAAGCCACAACCCAAATCGAGGAACATTCTCAACTTCTCAAATGTATTGAATGAAAATATGGTGCAGTTTGAACCTGAGATAGTACAGGATATGTATGCCAACACAAAAACAAGTTTAAGGATAAACCAAAACGAGCAGCTGGTGGCGATGGTAGAGAACTATTCCCTTGTACACTCAATTAGCTAAAAAAAACGACACTCCACTGCATAAAAAAGTCCCTTCAAAATAAAACCACAGGATAAAAGAAATTAAAAGAAATGTATTATTATTTTTATTTTTTGCCCAGGCTGGCAACCCACCAGTTGAGAATCACTGCTTTACTGTACACATTGAATACACATCTTCACTGATGATGAATGTTGAACCATATTGAATGATTCATATTACTTAGTGCTTATTGGAAACTTAAATAAATCAGCTTATTCTCTTACAAACTGAATAAACTGATTACATCATTTTTTTCCCCCATTTCCGTAGTGTTTGTAGAGAAGGAACTGATGAGCCTGAACTGAAGTACATAAACTACTGAGTTGTGAGAAGGTTGAGTCATACATACCACTGGCTACTTTAGTCCATGACAGGAAGGGCATTGGCTCACCCTCGGCTCCACAGGGAAGCTCAGCATCTGTTCCAGCGTCCACTGTGAAAGTCTGGGAATTGCTCTTAGTTATTCTTGGCTTCCCTCTTGGAATAGAGCCTTTTCCAGGTAGCGGGTGCTTTTTGGACCCATCCTGAGTGCTTGTTGGAAGTCCCTCTCTGGATGGATCAGTTTGGATTGCAGCTATTGTTGGGGCAGGGGTGGCAGTCGGTTTGCTGGTTAATGTAAAGGCAGAAGAAGTTGTCATTGTGCTAATAAATAGTGCCAGCTGTTGCTCAGTTGAGTGGGTTGCAGGATGGGGGTCTGATGTTCCCATAGGCTCTGAGGTGACGATGGGTTGGGTTTGTTGGTCTTGACCGTGGTTGTCTGGAAAGAGGTTGATCCTGGGAGCCTCCTGAGTGGTGGCCCTAAAGGAAGGGCCTATGTTGGTTTCTGTGGAAGATGTTTTGGGAAGTGTGACATGTGCCTCCACTCTAGATGGGATCACTACATCAGGCCTTGATGAAGTAGCAGAGACAGTTGACGTTATGGCGATACTTTTAAAAGGAACATTAGAGTTATTTCCAACATCAGAGTTATTTCCTGCGTTTGCAGTTTTGTTAAGATGCCAATCTACCTCGGACTCACTGCTTGTGGCTTTATTTTCACTAGAATTATGATAGTGTCTTTCAGGTAGTGTCGGTTTCTTTGAGGTAACCTCTTCTGTGTCCAAATCCCCCTCAGGAGTCATGCTCAGTGTCGTAATTAAGCCACTCGAAGTGTATCCAGAAGTTGTCTTGACTTCATGCTCGACCAAGGAAGCAGCTGAGGCAAAAGGAGAAGGCAGCAGTGAAACATGAACGTCAGTCTCTTTCAAAAGCATTCTTTCACCTTTTTCCGTGGGTGTGTAGTCTGATTCGTTCTGCCCGACATCTGTTAGCACTTGCGTTAGAGTGTGGACATCCCCAGCGTGTGCCATAGGTCCAAGGTCTCCTGTAGCGCTAACCTGTCGCGTCTCCTCTAAGGGTTCAACAGGTGGAAGTGGGCCGTCCGTAAACGTCTGCTGAGTGACTGATGTGAGCATATCCAGGAGCTCGGGAGCAGAAGTACTTTCTGAGATTCTAAGGGCTGTTTGAGAACTTGTCTTTCCGTGACCCACTTCTGGAGATGCTGTTGGAAATGATGGTGCCGCTGATGTGCTTTTGAATCGTGGTTTGGCTGTGGGTTGATGGCTGTCGTGTGTTTCGGAGGGAGAAGTTGTTAGTGAGGACAGTTTTCTGGCAGCCTCGTCGTCATGCCCTGAGACTGTGCTTTCTTCATGACTCAGTATGCCTGATGACGCCGCTTGGCTGCCGTTGAATGGAACAGTGGTATTGAAATTGGCGGTTTTAACTTCTAATGGGTTTATTTTTAGCTGTGTGGAGAAAGTGGTCCTGACTGTTGCTAGGAGAGCGTTAGAAGGCGTGGTGGCATTAAACTGTGTAGGTTTAATCAGCTTTTGTTTCCTTTTGTTTGGCTTTCTCCGACGCCCCCCACCCCTTCTCCTGGAGTTAGGTTGTCGAATGTGCGGGAGGAGCCGTCCTTCAGACCCCCTCCTTCTCGGAGTGGTGGGTACTCGTGTAGTTGTTGGAGATACTTCTGTGAGCATTGCTTGAGATTGCAAATCATCAAGTGTAGATTCCTTTGGATGAGTATGCAACTGTGATGTTGTTGCAGTCACACTCAGATATTTTCCATTTTCCTCTCGGCTTGATTCTGATTCATTTGGGTTGACCGAAGGGATAATTTGACTTCCCCTTGAAGAGAGTTCTCTGTCTGTATCAGAGCTGGCACCAACATTCGGTCCGTCTATATTCTCGTTTCTCTCATATGCGTTGGATGCATCAGCTGTTTTAACTCCATCAACATCTGTATTTGTGCTTTGGTTTTCTTTTAGAGAAAATGTACTGCTGCTGCTTGCAGTGTTTGTGTTGGCCTGCCAGAAAGTGACATAGTGTAAGGGAACAGATGTGGTCTGCTGTGGGAGGGAAAATACACTGTTTGAAGTTGTGTGTATATCCAAGTTAGCATCTTGGGCTGTGCGCTGTGCATTGTGTGGAGTCTGTGTTGTGTGTGGCTCCACTGCAACATGTACGCTGTGTGTGTTCTGACTAGTGGATATCACGTCGGGTGCATTATGTGTGGTGTAGCTGTGCGATGTCAGGTATGTGCCTTGACCTTCTGTACTATGTTCATGTGTTTTCATTTGTGTATATTGTGTTGGAGTATGTGGCGTTATGAAGTAATCCTGGCCCTGCACTGTCATGCCATCTGAAGATCCCTCAATAGTAACTTGTGTCTGTGTCTGTTTCCTCTCTGTTGTATGCTGAACTGGTACTGGTGTCACGGTATTCGGAGCATTTCGATCCCTAATCTTAGCCAAAATATCAGCCCATTTCTCTGGGTCTATTTTACTCTTTGACATATTAATCTTCCTCCTGCTCTCAACGGTGTTCTTCCTGTCTTCAACATGTGATCCTGTTGGTTTTCGAAGCACCGGCGGCCTCCGCCACACATTCCTTGATGGATGGACGCCCCTCCTGCCAGGGGCCACACCTCCTGGTATTCTCTTCCTCAAAGGATCCAAGCGACTTATTGGAGGCCCCAACTGAGTAACCTCAATGTCCCCTGATGCCTCCTCTGCATCCTCTGTGGGGACTTTAATCTGAGTGTTCACCCCTGACGCTGACTGAGGTCTTGTTGGAAACTTCCTCAAGGGCCTAATGAGCCCCTTTCTCCTGACAAAAGTGATTTTTGTAGCCAGTGTATCCACACCATGTTGATTAATGGCGATGCATTTATAATGACCACTGTCCAATAGCTGAGTCTGTGGGATATGTAGAGTGCCGTTGGAATACACCAAAACTCTCGAGGAGTTAGCTTGGAAACTAACTATGTTGCTGTTTGGCAGAATCCAGTTAATTTCAGCATCAGGAGAACCAGATGATGTGCAAGGCAGGGAAATGGGGTTGCCTGCAAAACCCTCAATAGGTGTGACTGAGGCGTCCTCCCCTGGAGGAGGGCTAGACGATTCCTGCACTGTCAGATGGAATGGCATGACAGCAAGGTCTCCATGAACCTTGGCAATACAGTAGTAAATTCCGGTGTCTGCGTGGCTGACGGCTTTAATGACCAGCTGTCCATCCCTGGACAGAGACACCCTGTTGTCTGGACTACTGAATGGTGCCTCCACCTTAGAGCCGTTTGGCAGCATCCAGTGGATGACTGGTTGACCAGAACTGTGCACGTTGCAGTACATTTGACTTGGATTTCCCAGGATAGCACTCAACGCTGTGCTAGTTGTGTTTATTGACTCAATCATGACCCATGTCCGCCTCTGTCTACGCACTAGCTCTGTCTCAACTGTCTCTGAGAAGTCCGTGCTCAGGATCAATTTGACCATCTTGGCTGATGATTGAAGTCTGTTCAGCTGAAGGTTTGCAGATGTCTGCATCAGCCATGCCGGCTGGGCCATGATATTAACTTTAACACCTGTGTAGTACTGGGCATCCTTCTCAGAGTCCTGTCTGTACACATACATTGGATTCGGCTCATTTCTGAGCATAATCCCCCTTTGCAAGTGGGCCGGCACATTACTGTAGTATGCGATAAGCCTCCACAGTTGCTCATACTTTTCTCTATCGACAGGGCATTCAAGATCCACAGACACAGTGATGTTGGAGGCCAGATGCAGCTGGTTGACTTGCTCCCAGTTGATCTTGGTAAGCACTCTTGGCTCGCCAATGTCACACTCCAGATCCACCTCATTGCCGTGTTCGTCTGACAGGCCCAGGGAGATGTTCCCAAATGGTTCCCTGAAGTCCTCCATGGTCATGACCTCGCTCTCAACGTCATCAGGTGGGGAAGTCCTGTGAGGAGAACTGATGATGGGGCTGCTGCAGACCAGGTTCTCCATAGCCTGGAGCTCTTTATTGTGGAGGTGGCGAGGAGAGGAGCACATGGGGCACAGCTGGCCACCGGGAAGGGCCCTGTCCTTTTTACACTTCAAGACACCTGAAGACCAAAAACACAAAGCTGTCAGATAAAACCTTGACGTATTCTTGGATTAACATCTTTCAATGTTCCAATCTATACTATTTTTTAAAATATGCCCAATCCCAATCTCCCCAATCTCCCTCATGGACTCACAGACTTTGAGGCGCGCTCCTGCAAAGTCCTTGAGGGTTTAGTTTTGTCCCACTGTCACATTGAATGTTTGAGGGCTCTGGCAGACATTTTGAATGCTTTATGAACCCTTTCCGTAAATCAGCATTAGATGCAGACTGTGTTTAAGGGAATTACCCACAATTCATAGGATTGTGACATTAAACACGCAGTTACCAATGGAAGCATGGAGACCTAAAAAAAGGTAAACAAAGAGGACGGCACAGACGGTGTTCAATCTGTTACATTTACAACAACATTAAGGATTAAAGATGGAGTATGAAAACACACGAAAACAAAAGAATAGAAGGAGAGATTATATAACACTGATTTATTCATCAAACCTTTTGTTTTGTCATTAAAGCTGTTTTGAAAAAGGTCACTAGTGTTTAGAGGTTCAACAATAAGGACTTCCTGCTTGCCCGGGAGAAGTAAAATACCACTTTTGCCCAATCAGGAGTGAGCCTTCTTATATATTGTATTGTTGTTTCACCACTCTATTGCATTTGGGTAAACTTTAGTTGTTTTAAATGTTCTCTATAAATAAAATAAACTTGAGAATACTGATATTTGTGAGAGAATGGCATTGAGTAAAGACAATTTTTACTTATTTATATAGGGACAAGTAAAAGTGTATCGAAGTAGATTGTTAATGCACTTTCCCAATAGGGCAGTCAAAAAACAAAACATTAACGGTGAACTCTGTAACGAAAGGTCTAAATCAAATTTCAGTGCAGAAATGAGAAGTCTGACCTGGAGAAGTTTGATCCCAGTCATGGAGCCACCCCATGTTGCAGTCGCATATCCAGGAGTTCCCATGGAGGTACAGGTTCTCCAGCTGCGGCATGGTCGCCAGCAGCCTGGAGGGCAGGGCCGTCAGCCGGTTGTCTGACAGATAGAGGTGCCTCAGAGTGGACACGTGGAAGTGGCCCATCAGGGTGAAGGTGGTGAAGGTGGCTGGGTGCAGCTGCTGAAGACGATTGCCTTCCAGCTGGAGCAGCCGCAGGGAGGTGAGGCCCTGGAAGGCGTCTGGGTGGATGAACTCCAGGTGGTTGTGGTCCAGGTGCAACCGGGCCAAGGCCCAGAGACCCTGAAGGGTGTGTCTGTGGATCTCCTTCAGCTTGTTGTAGCTCATCTTCAACATCTAAACCACCGAGGAGAAAGAAAACCATCATTAGTAATGATGACATAATGATCATCACCAACATCCCACATCTCCCTTAGATGAGGCACGTTATGCTGAGCAGATCAGAGATCTTCAACAACACGTTTAGAGATTTAATGTGATGATGAAGACATCATTTATATGAACGGCATACACTACACATACATGACACATACACTACACATACATGACGCCGTACAGTACACCTATGAAACTGTACACTACACATACATGACACCTTACACTACACATACATGACGCCGTCTTGTCTCAAAAAATTACTGATGGGAGTTTAGGAATACAGAAGCAAATTTGTCCGGCCACAGACAAACACATATTTTCTACTTTTTAAATACAAAATGTCAGCCGTAGCTTTACCTGGCCAGTCAATAAACACAATGGAACCATAGTCAACGGGCTGGACAGCCTGTTTTAAATGTGGTGATGATAGCACTAAAGTGTGGCATTTGATGGTGTTTTTCTAAAGTATTGACACCCACAAAAGCCATTTGGAGATGTGAGCTGTAAATTACCATTATCTGGTTTGACCAACAAAGCACACAACAATAGACCTGCTGTCTGAAGTCTTGCTCAAGGACAACTAGTCATTAATTCACTCTTCCTTTCCAGGCAATGCGTTCACTGCGTGTCAGCCGGTGTACCTGCAGTGAAGCAAGGTCCTTGAACACACCATCGGGAAGGCTGTGGACGTCGTTCCCATGGACCATCAGAAGCTCCAGCTTGCTCAGACCAGCCAGCGATGTGTCTGTAATCTTATTAATGCTGTTGAACCTGAAACAACAACACCAGAGGGGGCGGTGAAATCAACATTACACGATCCCCAAATCCCTTTCTTATACTGCATTCAGAGTGTAATCACTGGAGCACAAGAACAGGCATGCCAAGTCAAAGCTGAGGATGCAAAAGGGCCTGACCCCAGATTGATGCGCTCCACGCCTCTGGACACAGCAGCTGGGACGGAGAGGAGGGAGCGGAAGGTGCAGTGCAGCTCAGCGGGCTGCGGGCAGGAGCAGGGCCGGGGACAGGGGGCCGAGGCCGCCGGGGGCCAGACCACCAGGACCAGCAGCCAGAGCAGGGCGGGGGGGCCCATCTTCATCCGGGAGGAGCCGCCTGCCGTGTGGTCACTACCATAACAATATCTGGTTATCAACACATGGCAGGTTATTGTTATCTCAGTAGATCCTCCGTTTGACCCATCAACAGCCCTTTAGTTGTCTAGTTAGTCACTGAACATTCTTTATTGTTTCATTTCATAAAGTATTACGCTTTACTGTTTTGTTTTGTTGTATATATTGAGTATTTTGCATTTGTGATATTTTTTTGTGATATTTTTTTTTAATTAATTTTAATTTGTGTGTGTCTTATGTAAATTGTTTGCTACTGTAACAGACGAATTTCGCCTCGGGGATAAATAAAGTATACATCTATCTATCTATCTATCTATCTATCTATCTATCTATCATGAATTATCATAGTAGTAGTAGTATTAGTTCATCCTTATTCTGATGATTTGTATTATTATTATTATTATTATTATTATTATTATTAGTAGTAGTAGTAGTAGAAAGTATTTTTCAAGGAAAAGAATGCGACGGAAAAAAAAAAAAAAAAACTGCTCCACATTGACTGTTCTTGTGAGAATAAACTGCAGCTGGAGCAAAACCACCCAGACCCGTCATAAGTAACCGTCATAACCCGTCATGAGGACCCGTCATAAATCATAAGGACCCGTCATGAGGACCCGTCATGAGGACCCGTCATAAATCATAAGGACCCGTCATAAGGACCCGTCATGAGGTCAACCTGAAGTCGCTGCGCGCGGATCCAGATTGGCTGAAGTTCCTCTTCCTCTCTGCGCGTGAGAGGATGAACTGCAGCTGCTCTCAGCCAAAGTGCTGCCTGCATATTTAATAACTTCAGCTCAAACCATTGTGAGGAAATATGAATGCTTTTACCTCACAATCTTGATAGCATGTCTCTGGGGAACTCCTCATATTCCATCTCCACGAGGCTGAAGTCCAGAGCGCTAAACTAAGAGGCACTAAACAAAGCTGCTGCTGCAGAGTGTGTAACCGCACGAGCAGAAGCTGAACGCAGACTCTGTCGGGTCCTGGGGGGAGTTTGGGTCCGGGTCCTGCTCTGTGGAGCTCCAGTAATCAGGTCCTGGGGGGAGTTTGGGTCCGGGTCCTGCTCTGTGGAGCTCCAGTAATCAGGTCCTGGGGGGAGTTTGGGTCCGGGTCCTGCTCTGTGGAGCTCCAGTCCGGAATGAGTGAGGAGCGTCTCCGGCGCGCGGCGCGCGGCCGCGACGCAACAGGAGGAGCCAGAAGAGTCTGGAGGACAGAAGAAGTTGGAGAGAGTTTGAGTTATATGATACTCAGATACTGAAAAGCAGCCAAACGCTCTCATCGGTTAGAGACATATGGATGAGTCATATTGAAACAATGAGACATGAGAGCGATCTCAACAGCTGACAGTTTCATAACAGCTGAACAAGAGGAGATCTAAACCCAACGGGACAGAGATCAGAGCTGCAGACCAGGATGAGGTCCATGACCTGAACTAAGCCGTGCCTGTAAATGAGGCTCATATTGAGAGAGAAATATGAATTAAAATGCTTCCAAATACGATGTAAAAGCTTAAGTTTCATTTGACTTTATTGAGATGTGATGCTCGTGTGTGTGTGTGTGTGTGTGTGTACTAGGCGACTGCCTAGGGCGACAAATGGGTGGGGGCGCCCTCACAGCGCACATTTCAGCACTGTGAGCAATTCGCGACCACGCGACCGGGGGGCGATGCAGCTGTGAGTTTTCTCATCAAGTACAGAGAGACACGCATATTGAGAAACGGGCGCTGTAAACATCTTAACGCTGATTGGCCAAGACACGTCACATCAAAGATGTTCTATTACGAAGATGACAACAACTCGGCCAAAAATCAAAAACTATTTTTTTTGTCGAGAAAACGGGACGCTGATTGGCCAAGACTCGACACGTCACATCAAAGATCTTCTATTGCAAAGATGGCTCACTCCAAAAAAGAAAATCGTTTGTGCGATCTGAAAAATCTATTGCGCGGCCACTTTGACTGGCCGTGACATTTGCAAAAATGAAGCGGTCTAAACCATCTGGAGCACAGGGACGAAAACGAAAAAAGGAAGAAGAGGAAAAGAAAGTCAAGTATAGAGGTAAGTCTTCTCATCTCAGCCATTAAGGTGTCAAACAAAATATATTTAGTATTGTGCATCACCTAATATTGGATGTTTCATTGCTGTCACTTAGGCTAGCTATAGCTAGCTAGCAACTGTTACTTTGCTAATTTGCTACGTTAGGCTATTACTAGCAAACGTAACTTCACTGATAACCTACATGGATGTACATGTCAAAAGACAAGTATCTGGATAACATATGCTAGTTATGAAAAGTACAGTTGCTGTCTACATTCATTATAAATGGCATAAGTTCTGTTTAGTGAATTCACAACTAGCAGGTGCATACACACACAGTAACCATTTGGGGGATAGTGGTGGTGTTCACCCTTCTGTACAGTTCCTCCCCAGGAATATACTAAAATGTATATGTGTCTTTTGTTTTGTTTTTATTTTTGTTTTAAATTGGCCAGATGCACTGTTTTCAGAGGCCGGCACCTGCTGGAGAAAGGACGCCTGATTCGCCTCCCTCTGAACTTTGTAAGTAGCCTACACAACTAGTACTATTGTTGCTGTTTGTTTTATTGTTATTATTATTATCAATTATTACTTTCATAATCACATCACATTAATACTACTAATTGTAATCAGTAGCATTATTTAGCCTTGTAGCAGTGGTGGCAGTAATTGTAATTGATCTACTACAAGTTACATGGTCAGATAAAATGTATTTGTACAATGCAACTATGTGGTAGGATGATAGAAATGACCAAATGCAATATGTAACGAACAGCATGGATGAACTCTGTGTTTAAATACAGCTGCAGGAGAAGGGACATCCAGTAGTACTCAAGGGGCCAGGAACACACAGCCTGCATCAGGTGAGTCTATTTAATAGTATTTATTCAAGCCACATCCATACTTTAAAGTACAATAGAAACATGTTAGCATGTATTAAATACAATAGCTTGTTTTCTTAAAGAAGTTTAACCACATTCATGATCATTTCACTTATTATATTAAACACCGCTTGTCTGGCTATACAATTAGCTTGAATACAGGTGAAGGTGAAGGGACATCCAGGACCACATCAAGCACTCAGGGCACCAGTGAAACTACACTGCCGCCTGCAGACACCTCACCCTCCGCAATTCCTGATATCCAGGGAGAACCTATAGTTCCTGCTGACTGGCCAGCCCTCTGTGTTTGTGTGTAAGGGGAAAAAAACTGTCAAACCTGTAAAACCTTGTTAACCATAGTCATTCCCTATACAGCTTGTACCATGTTTTGAGGTTTGTTCAATAAACATATTTGAAAAAAAGAGTGTTTTGCACAGTTTATGGAGTTAATTTAATCCTAACTTTGAGTGTGTAATAAATTATTTAAAATAATAAAAAAGAAAATGTTCTGAAACTATTCTGGTGTTTGTTGTTTATTGTTGAACTGCAATGTAGAATAGTAGAATTATAAGTGGGTGAAAAACTGCTATGCAAAGTAAAGCAGTTAAGTTAATATATGGGGGGGGGGCAAAACTCAATCTCGCCTAGGGCAACCAAAGTGCTAGAGCCGGCCCTGTGTGTGTGTGTGTGTGTGTGTGTGTGTGTGTGTGTGTGTGTGTGTGTGTGTGTGTGTGTGTGTGTGTGTGTGTGTGTGTGTGTCCATGCTCCACACTTGTTCTCACTCCAAATGAAGAAATAGAATGTTTCCAGTTGGCATAAAGTTTTTTTAATTTGAATTTTAAGCACTTGAAGGTCATAAAAAATAATAAAACAATCTCACATTATCAGGAAGAAGAACGCTGTTAGAAGGCGGCCATCCTCATGAGAAACATCTGGATGGAAATCATTAACCGACCTTCCACCAATCGTCTCCGTCAGCATAAACTTTACAAATTCTGTAAGTAGGCAGTGAGTATTAGCCAATCAGAGAACTGCCATAAATAACCGGCTAACTGGCTGTGAAGAGGTCAGTTGGCATGTGGACACGTCAACATTAAACACTCCCCTTGCTAAGTCATCACTCGAGTGCCATTGGTCAACTGGCCACTGACATCACTGTGACATCAGAGACACTGTTATTCAGTCCAACACGTCACATTGATCTTTGGTCTGTAGAACTGCACTTTGCCATACATCACCCACGTTGTTATGTCAGCATAAAGCTGCTGCTGGCCCTTCTCTGTGGAGGCGGGTAACTTCAAAGGCCTTCATTAACCCTGACTCACATATTCACAGCATGAAGTCTAGACTCATCCAGTGGAAACAGAAGCACAGAACATAAGAACAAAGGGCCTCACATCTAGACCTGGAGCTGTGTTCCTCTACTGGAACAGGAACCTGAACACCTCTCTGATATCGGCTCTGGTCTGGGCCCAAAGCTCAGGTGGTAGGACTTTATATGCTGCTGTGATTGGGCTCAGTCACGTGGAATGTCAAAGTGTTGGTCAAAGGTGACGCAATGACGGTCAGCGGACGGGCCTCACTCCTCCATCGAGACGTCACCGCCCTGCACTCCACGCATCACTTTATTTCAACAAGTGATATTTCATAGAGCCGCTAAAACAATTGTCACACAGGTGTGAAGCTTACTCGGGTTAAAGCGGGTCGTCCGGTAATCTGATGACCGGCGGTTTGATTCCCGGCTCCTCTAGTCCGTATGTCCATATGTCCTTGAGTGAGACACTGAACCTCTCTCTGCTGCTGATGTTTAGGACGGCTTGTCTACGACGGGACAAGTAAACTAGAGTTACGGCCTCCAGCAGCCAATCATGTTGCAGGTCACAGAGGTCACAGGAAGTGGGCGGAGCTGCTGACGTTGTGCATCCCAGTAAAGGAAAGAGACACAGAAATGTCTCTCATTTTTCAAAGTCGACAATCTGACATTTACGAACACTTCACACATCCCGGCGATGCTGCGAGATTCTTAATAACATGAGAACCTTTTTGTTTTTGAGATGAGATCACAACTCTGATTCTCTCCAAGCAAAACAAATCTTTGCTTTTTGAAGATTGTGTTTCCTGTCTGAGCCTACAGAGAAACAAAGGAAGCATTTGGCCTACAAGACACTTACCCCCAAAATTGCTCCCACAGGCTGTATGTATGAATAATTATTCCTGGAGGGTGGGTGGAACCTTGCATGGTAGCTCCTCCCACCAGTGGATGATGACATGCTGTGTTAAAGACTAGAACACATCTCTACAAGTACAGTGCATTTACGATTAGCAACATACATTTTAATACATATCTATCTAAATAGGGACCAAGTATGAGCACATCCAGACAAAGATACTCCGGTCCAAACAAAAAATACTTTTGCACACTATAAGGCTCCAAATAAATAAAGTTTATTTCATTTCTCACTACAGATTCTTCCTTCAGCAAGTGTGAAAGAGAGAAATCCAGAAGTCAACCCACAGTACAAATGCTCTCTGGGAATTAGAGAATAGGATCATGAGGTTTGTGTTGTTTCTAGTTCCACACGTCTGAGCACGAAGGCTCTGCACGTTGTAAAATAAGGAATTAGAGAGAAGACCAGTTCATCTTTTAGATGCTTTATAAACAGGAGATCTTAGAAATGTACATTTGAGTAAATATGTCAGCTGAATATAATTGTTTATTGGATATTAAACCTTTCAACCTTGGTCTCATTATACTACTCGTCACAGAAGGTCAAAAGTCAAGCAAGAAGTGTGTCTGTAAACTGATGAATGTTTATGAGGTCACACTTTTAAATGTGGTTATCTGAGGACTGCTCTTCTCTTGCCCTGTTGATTGCGTTCTCATATCTCAGTTATTACTTTACTGAAGACGATGTTTTCATAGAACCCGCTGAGGCGGATCATGAGAGGACTCAGCACTCGGTATTTTGCAGTTGAGTTCCAGCCCATCGACCCTCATCACTGGTGTTGAAGAACATAATAGCAGAAGGTGTGACATCCCCAATGGACCGAGAGCACAACACTGATCCTCTGCAGCTTCAGATCCAACAACATTATTCTGGGATTCCCAGCAGTTCTGTTCCTGGAACTCCTCAGAGTTATTCCCTGAGGCCGAGGCCGTTAATCAGAACATGGCTGTTGGGTCCGGCTGTTTGGGTCCCAGATGTTCCACCGTGAGCAGAGCGGCCGCATGGCTCAGCCTCCACCGTGTTTGTGTTGCTGTCACTCACATGCAGTCCGGCCGGTTCTTCTTCTGTGGTTTCTCGCAAACTGTAAACAACTCTGTGTGAGAGAGGATTGCACAATAATAATACTTTCTGCTTCAGTCCAACTGGTTGGGTTTGTTCTTAGGTCGACCCAACGAGAATAAAGATGAAGCTCTACAGGTCTGTTGAATAGTTCCATCTGGAGACGGCAGAGGGAAGAGAATGAAAGCTACAGTCATAACTAAACTTAATTTAGTCTTTAAAACACTGCTCTACAGGAACATTGTTTGTTGTGGCTTGAGTTGTCAAGACTCTTGCTTTGAGCTTTTCCCTCGATGTTAATGGACAAATGCATTACAATTATTCCAGAATTCTGATAATATCTATTTTGAATATCTTTCACTGATATGGTTGAAAACACCTGAGCGACGTGCCGGGTGTGAAAGCTTGAAGTGAGGAAGAGGTCGTGACATCATAAAACCCGGCATCAGCAGTGAAGCTGAACTGCAGACGCTCACCTGAAGCCCCGCCCCCATCGCTGCACAGAATACATTGTTTTATTGCGTGTTTATTCAAAATGTACAACAACCGCCAAGTGTAAAGGAGATCTGAAGAGCGGCTCTCTGGAAGAGTGACTGATATGATATGTGCATTATAATGAGTTGCTAGAATAAAACTGTGCTTTAACACATAATAAAGAAGATCCAGATGTTTTGGCTTCATTTTAGGGAGCTGTCAGTCTGTAGAGACTCAGATGAGTTTTCTGGAATCAGCTGGTTGAATTACTGCTTCAACAGGGACCGGTCAGAATGTGTTGGTATTTGAGATTTATTCATTATTAGTATTATTATTATTATGCCAAAGCAGCAAAGCACAGGCATGAGCAGCAGAATCTAAAAGGGACCTGACTGTCAAAATAAAAGCTTTCATGAACTGAGAGTTGAATGACTACTGTGTTACAACAATCAGACAGAGAGCAGCAAACGGACATTTAATTATATACGAATGTCATGATGATTATCCTGCTGTCAATCACACAGCAGACCCTGCAGAGCTGATTGACATATGGAGTCACATTGCATCATCAGTGGAAGGACCGCGATGACATCTGTACCAAGACTACATTACAATCACAATAAAAAGATTTTTGCTTTCAACAAATTCAAATCTAAAGTATAATTCCGTCACGTGATTCCCTCAGAAACAAACGTCCACACTCTTAAAGTTAAACGCTTTAGTTGGAGTCAGGACATGATGTGAGTGGAATGTTTTCATCATCTTTACAACGAGGGATTCCTTCCGTGAGGTTTGGTCTGCGACGAGAGGGTCATGGACCACAAGAATTTGCTTCAATTGCTGAAAGCACATGCAGCCTGAGAGCCAATCTATAAAAACGCTGCAGTTGGAAAATTCTGTTAACAGTGAATGTATTTCATCAGAGGAAGAGCGGTCGCTTTAATCGAAGAAAATGAACCCGAACGGAGTTTCTCTGCGATCATCTGATGCTGTGGCTCGTTTCATTTTTACGACTGAAACATATTCAAGTAATTACTCTGTATTTAGTTTAACAGTGATGAATTCAAGCTGTTTTCAACATGTATAATCCCATTATGCTCACATTAGAATAAATGCTGCTCTTCAATGAGTTAAACATAGCACTTCCTGATTCTGGTGGCCTGGATTCCAAAATGCCCTCCAAGCTTTCTGCTTATGTTTTAAAACTCAACTTTAAAATGATGAATTTGGTATTAGTCCAATCATAATACATGTTCACACAATCACAAGTCCCTGCAGAATGTCGCTGGCCAATACGCTGTACCATTGAAAGTCCCCTAACCTTAACAGAGTGGTCATTGTAACACAAACCACAACGTTTCCCTGAACCTTTCCACGGTCCTTTGTGCCTCAACATAACCAAACCTCTATCGTGTTTTCATTAAGATTTCTTCATTTATTCTTCAACAGTGATGTGTCACAGTTTTGGAAGGCAACAACAAACTAGCGGTGGAAATAATAAATCACTTTGCTTCTTGAAGTTGTAGACATTGACTATGTGGTTTGTTCAGAGGATAAATGATCTCATCAGCGTTCAAAGGCACTAAAAAGTATGTATCCCGTCAGTGACAATACAGCTACAACCCTCAGCTCTGATTCTGCTTCAGTTGCATTGTACGTGTCTGTAAAGCATTGACACATTGAATGTTGAAGTTTTAGAATTTGGTCAGAGCAAGTGACGTAGAACAATGAGCAATGCACAGAGGAAGTGACATAGTATATCTAGTTATCGAAAGTTATGTGGAATAATAACGAGTATTAAGTCCACTTTGAGTCAAATAAACTGCAAACTTTTACCACGTGAAACCAAAAGTAAGAGTTTACTTTACGCTTGTTACATCCGCAAACTACGGCAGTAACTTTCTTACGGTCGTTACGTTGTTACGTTATTATGGTATTACGTTTTTAAGTTTTTTTTGCGTTGTTAAGTTGTGTTGTTAAGTTGCTTTGTTCCGCTACGTTGTTCCGCTACGTTGTTGCGCTACGTTGTTGCGCTACGTTGTTGCGCTACGTTGTTGCGCTACGTTGTTGCGCTGCGTTGTTGCGCTGCATTGTTGCGCTGCATTGTTGCTAGTTGAAGAATTTGTAATCCAGATGGCATGTTCTGATAATATGAACATAATGTGCAACACAAGGTCGTACACATCATATTGTTGATCCTACTCTACAGTATCGGCCTTCTCCATCCCTCCAGTGGCCTGTGAGCAGATGACCTGTGGATGAGGAGACTCTCTGTTTGCTTCCAGCCACCTGAAACTAAACGCAGTTTAAGAGAACGGCTGAGTGTATAAATATGTCTGAGACAGACCAAATGAAAAAGGCAATAAAAGAGAGAGAAGTGAAAGGAATCAGCGAGAGTATTCCTGCTTTCACACACTATAAATCTCCCTCAGTCAGACATATGGCTTTCGTGTGTTCTCAGAATGACTTTCTGCCATCTAATGACAATCTGCTTGGAAAAAAAAGCCGACGGAGGCCGCTGTATCTTGGATACAGTTTGGACATTACGTAAACACCAAGGGAAGCCTAATGCCTGGAAAGTAAGAAGGTGAAATCCTCAACATCTGCAGATGCATGCCGGGCGGCGGTGTTGGAGGCTGACGAGGCAGCAGAAGGTAAAGGGATTAGCGCTTCATCCTTTCCCTCCAGACTGTTTGCAGTGAGAGGGGCAGCGCGAGGTGAAGCAGGATCCCTGAAGATTTATTCACACACCCACGCCATTTCAGCCTCCGAGCACTGAGACAGAAATTGGGAAAAAGGTACAGATATAAGAGCCTCACTGAACTTTTAGTCATTATCGAGTAAAGGCAGCTTTACGGTCCGTGGAGAGGAGGGGAAAAAGTAACTCATTGCCGGATGGAAAATCCTCCATGACTTTGTCACCCCAGGACATATTTTTGAGCGTTAACATGTGTCAGCCTTAGCAATACGACCTGGACTGATTTCATCCTCCCCCGTCCTCCTCGCCGGGACGGCTATGACCTCATGTAGGAGCCTGACCCGGACAGATGACAGCAGGCTGACGTCTGCCACTCAAGCTCTGGAGTCGTTTCTACCAGACAGGACTCTACAAACAGAGATTCAGCTCAGTGACCATGGCTGGTCCAAGGTAGATTTATGGTGGAGTTGGAGCTCAGGCCTCACATTTTGACAATGACTTGAGGAAAAAATATGTTAAATAATAATTCTTATTTCAAGAGACTTGTTGGGTCTCAATAGACTCACAGTCGGCATTCAGTGGCCATCGAGGTCCGGACTGATCCTCAACTCAACTCGCTCTTTTTGTTTTTCCATGAGCATAAGTTCTGTGATTTTTCCCTTTACCTGGTACCAACGACGTAGCACCTCGGTTGAGGTTTCAAGGAAACTGAGCCGATACTAGTAGGTGGAGTTAAAACACTGCAGATCACTGATTGGTCAGAGAGAATCGTCACCAGAAAAAACACAGGAGATCCTGAACAAATTCTTTTAAATAGCAAGCAAACGTCCTCAGTGACCGTGATCTGTTTATTCACTCAAACCCGATTTTTGATTATTTTAATAGGTTTTCTTTTTTCTTTTATGTACACACATTACGTCGTACACTACGTTGTACACTACGTCGTGCATTATGTCGTACATTATGTCGTAAACTATGTCGCACACTACGTCGTGCATTACGTCGTGCACTACATCATACATTATGTCGTACATTATGTCGTACACTACGCCGTACTCTACGTCATGCACTACGTCTTGCACTACGTCGTGCATTATGTCGTACACTACGTCGTACACTACGTCGTGCATTATGTCGTACATTATGTCGTACATTATGTCGTACACTACGTTGTGCATTACGTCATACATTATGTCGTATATTATGTCGTACATTATGTCGTAAATTATGTCGTACACTACGTCGTACACTAGACGGCCCACACTGCATACAGTACATACACTATGCGTAACACTACGTACATTATGTCGTACACTACATCGTACACTGCGTCGTACACTACGTCGTACGTGGCCCACACTGCATACAGTACATACACTATGCGTAACACTACATACACTACGGTACACGGGTACATGGCATTCACTACAAACACCGCCAAACACTACTAAACACTACACGCTAAATACACTTAGCCGTACACTACATAGGATATAGATCTTACTACGGCGTACACTACCACATGCTCTATGCACACTACATAGTACACACATACATTACAGCGTACACTACCACATGCTCTATGCACACTACATAGTACACACATACATTACGGCGTACACTACCACATACTCTATGCACACTACATAGTACACACATACATTACAGCGTACACTACCACATGCTCTATGCACACTACATAGTACACACATACATTACGGCGTACACTACCACATGCTCTATGCACACTACATAGTACACACATACATTACAGCGTACACTACCACATGCTCTATACACACTACATAGTACACACATACATTACGGCGTACACTACCACATACTCTATGCACACTACATAGTACACACATACATTACGCAGTACACTACCACATGCTCTATACACACTACATAGTACACACATACATTACGCAGTACACTACCACATGCTCTATACACACTACATAGTACACACATACATTACGGCGTACACTACCACATACTCTATGCACACTACATAGTACACACATACATTACGCAGTACACTACCACATGCTCTATACACACTACATAGTACACACATACATTACGCAGTACACTACCACATGCTCTATACACACTACATAGTACACACATACATTACGGCGTACACTACCACATGCTCTATGCACACTACATAGTACACACATACATTACGCAGTACACTACCACATGCTCTATGCACACTACATAGTACACACATACATTACGGCGTACACTACCACATGCTCTATGCACACTACATAGTACACACATACATTACGGCGTACACTACCACATGCTCTATGCACACTACATAGTACACACATACATTACGCAGTACACTACCAACACGACAGCGTACAGTTGGAAGTGAAGGGGTTCCTCTGAACGGCTGCTGATGACGGGGTTCAGTGAACGTGGCATTGAGGATGACGTCACGGCGGTTTCACGCGGCGTCACTGTGACCATCAGCTGATAGTCCCGCCTACAAGGAGGAGGTACTTCCTGTCTGCGGTGGAAAAGGGAACAGTGAGAGGAGGTTGGGCTGAGTTGCTGAGGACACGAGGCCTCCGTCTGCCAGTGAGGTCATTTCTGACTCGATGTAGATAGAAGGTTCATTTCCAATGCACATTACTATGTTCCGCTATCTGCCAATTCAGATGGAGAAGATAGAGCTTGAAGCATACTTCACTGACAGACTGGCTGAATCATGGTCTGACGGTATCTGCCAACTGTAATCTCAGTCCCTGAACACCTCTCGCACTCAAGATGCTCTTGATCTAGAAATCACTGAAGTTTGCTCTGTGATGTCGACAGCCAGACCCACACACACACACACACACACACACACACACACACACACACACACACACACACACACACACACACACATACACACACACACACACACACACACACACACACACCGAGGGAGCAGAATAACATCTGTTCTTCAGTTCTTCAGACTCACCTCGCAGGCAGAGCGCTGCACACAAACAAACAGCTCCTTCTCAACACGTAGGACCAAACCCAACACAACCAAATATCCACTGCATCAATATGTCATAACCATAATGCGTGTTTGTTTTCTTCATGTGTTATTGCACACATGTTCTCTCATTGTTGTGTTTGGAAGTGATGTGAATGTAAATGCAGCATTTTTCGCATGAAAATATTTTTTGAAACAAATTTAAGAACGTAATCTGAATCATGTGACAGCATTGAGTTATTACAATATAGCATCACTTTCAATGGAAATGAAAATCTATACGATTTAGCCAGAAATGACATTGTGCTTTGACTGACACGTCATGACGGGGATCTTTCTGCTGACAATGAAATATGCATATGCAAAGGCATTATTCTATATATTTTCTTATTGACAACAAAAGTCCGGGGTTCTCAAAGTCTTGATGATTGAGCACCAATTTGGGGAGTCAGCATACGTTTGAGGGCTGCACAGGAAAAATGCACATATATAAAACTAAAATCATTCATTTAATTATGAAGCCATGACGCTTCTGGAGAACCTGCAGAGAGAGAGAGAGAGAGAGAGAGAGAGAGAGAGAGCGTTCTCCTCTGCTGCCCACAGAGGAACCTCAGCTTCAGCAAACACACACCCAAATTATGAACAACATCTTGATTATTATTATACATCGTGCATGTATAACTGCTCAATTGTGTAAAGTCATGGACTAATCTCTCATCTTTAAATATTCCTCTCTTTGGGCCACACCGTCCTCAGAGGATTCTTTGAGAACCGGCCCAACAGGGTCCATCCAGAGGAAACACACTGCTGGAGGGTTCTTATATTGTTCTATTAATGCGTTATGATTGATCAAAGTAAATCACCTATTAACTGACTATCAATGAAGCCATTAGTTAGAAACTCAAACTCCATATGAGCGCTGCCTGATGAGAAAGTGCTCTAATAACACATTTAGCAGACAGTGACTGATTGCTGCTCACACATCCATATCAGTCCTAATAAAGCAGAATGAGTATTTAATACGCTCATCAAATGTCCATCAGCAGCCCCTCGTGGGCCGGCGGCTCAGCCACAGGTTTCTGGGTCACTTCCTCCGTTTAGTATTCTGCTGGCTGGCCGCCGGCCTCCAGAGGCCGAGCCGCCCCGCTGCCCGCCGGGCGGCAGCTGTGAGGGGGCGGACGCAGAGAAGGAAGCGGTCGCTAGCCGGCTGCAGGTCAGGAGGGGAGCCGGCGACTGGCTGCCAGGTGGTGGAGCCCCGCTCGCCGCCGTTAAAGCTGCACGCTAATTACAGGAATGTGGAAGGGTTCCACACATTAAACACACAGTCACATGCCAACAGACATGTCCGCGGATATGCCGACACACAAAGGAGCACACACATGTGGGCCAGAGAGACTTTCACAGGGCGGCCAGAAGAGAATGGGCCGCTTGTACCAGTGGAAGCAGGAGGGGAAACTAAACCTGCAGGTTATGTCCAGGGTGAGATCACGCTTTGGGTTGAAATAAGTCTGTTAACTTGTGTTTTATGTGACATAAATCAAACACACTGCACGAGTTAAACTCACACAAACTCCTCTTTATTCTACGTCACCTGACTTCCTCCTTTACTCTTCATAATCACTACAGCACTAGAATGTGTGCAATAAAATATGAATATATATATAAATATATAGTGTATATATATGTATATAATCTGTATGATTCAATCTTATCATAAAATATAATGTTCATATTTTAAAAGACAACAGAATCCTGCGCTTCCTGTTCTACTGGTGAGGTTTTCTGCTGCTTCCTGCTGGGTTCTGATCACAAGCTCCCCTAAAAACGACTGTAGAGGATATAGTAACTGATGAAAGGGTCAAATTAAGAACACATGTCAAACATATCTGACATTTATATATTGACAGTCTGTTTACTCTCGAGCTGGATATCATTTATTTGAGTGATGTTCAGATCATTTCATAAGTCTCTTCATCGGGCTCGGTCACATCAGCTGTAGTCCTGTGGCTTTACGTTGGTGCTGCTTAGTGATTGGTGTTATTCTTAACTGGGTCCCTGTCATGCAACACACTGCTGCCTCGTCTAATACATATCATAACGTGGATGTTTTATTAGACTGTTCATGGTCTGCTGTGCGGCCTCTAACCGTTTCATTAGCGATACATACTTGTAGTCTCAGTCATCCTCAGTCTCGCTTAATCCAAAAACAATGCTTCCAACGTTGAGTAAATCCGGAAGATTTTATGATATGAATAACCACAAAACTCCATAAATCCATCAAAGGCTCTCTCCAGATGTGTTGGTGTCCGTTGAAGCGGAGCCGTGAGGGAGCAGCAGATCAGCGGTGGACGACTCCCCTGTCTGGCATTCCAGGACGGAAAGATGAGGAGGATCATGAGCAAGCTGTGTGGGGAATAACGATGTGCAAGCTGGAGTTTCATGGGAGAGCAGCGCGACCACCTGTTACTGAGCAGGATGCTGCATGCAGTCTGTCATGTGTGGTTGTCTCATCGCGGAAGACCTCATCCCCGTTGCTCTTGACAACCTGACAACAAGGGTTCATAGCTGGATTTCCTCGTCATTGTGACCTGATCAGTCCTGGAGGTTCACGTGGAGCCAGATCCCAGCGGTGGACTCTGGAAGGATATTCCTGCACCCAGTGTCTCCGTGGAGCTGTCAGTATATGAGCATGCTTTCAAACCTAAGGCAAGTCTGCTCATTCAGCAAATCTCCTCTCATTGAGTGTCTCCCTCTCGGCTCCCCGGCACCAGCCAGCTCTCTGTTTCCTCAGCTGGGGACGGGGAAGTCCGCCAGGCCCGTTTGTCTCCATCAGCGGTGAGATGCGTCTCCAGAGGATAACGCTCAGCGGTCCAGGACGGCTCGTACGGCTCCGAGTTAGCAAAATAACAGACGTCGCGGAGCTGCTGGCTATTTTTAAAAGCTGGTGAAGAGCGGTGTTTAGTGTAAAACACCTTCTCCTTCTTCCTCTGTGCCATAGATGGCTGTCCAAAAACAGTCCAAAATGTTAATTAATAAGCTTTTCCATGATAATTGGAGGCCATAGCTCACCCAGCTCAAACAGGAAGTATCCCAGAAGGTATCAAGCTTATGTGTTGTTACAATACCAGTGTGTTGCAAATAGAGGTCGCTAAAGGTCAGAGGCGGCTTCATGCTTTCGCAGCATGTTGTAATATCGGTGTGCATCCCTTTAGATCAGCACCTGTCTGCTAATGGGTCAACAACACGCAGAAAACTACCAAGAGCTGATGGAAACCATCTGTCCACCAGCGGTCTGATGCATAGCTCTGATTCCCTGGTTCCTCGTCTCGTTGCTCGGACCTCATTAGCAAAGGATGGACGCCTTTTGTGGGGCGAAAGAAAAAAAGAGTTAATAGAGAAAGCAGGAGGACTGCCAATGAGACCCCAAAGTGGGAGAATTAGAAAGTAAAGAGTTGCTTTTAGGAGTATGAAAGTGAAATGAACGTGACCTCTCTGCAGAGCGAGAAGAGAGGATGAAATCATACTTAACTGGTTACAGCTGCTGGAAAGATACTGGGATCCATTTATCACAGGAGAAATGGACCTGGTGATCAAAGGCAGGATGTAAAGACCTTTTTCCTGGACTCGGATCAGAAATTGGATTCTACTGTAAAGGAACAGACTTCTTCTCCTATAGGTTACCACAGAGAGGCAGATATGGGAACCCAGTCCAGTAAGACTCCAGTGAACTGGATCCACACCAGTACCTGCACACATGCTCGGCTCACTGTCGCTGAGGACTCCTGTGATGATCAAGCCTGTTTGTGTTACCGGGCCCCTGGGCCGTTCAATGGCTGCTCTGTTCATCAGGCCGGTTTCCTCCAGCACAGCGGAGGCCTGCAGTCAGCCAGAGGTCAGAAAGGTTGCTCAAGGTAAAGCATGAGGTCTCTTATATGATGCGAGTCAGTGCCTGTAACACCATTATCCATTCATTCTTTCAGGCTGCACTTCTCATCCATGGCTCACACCTCTGAAGCTAAGCCTCTTTTAGCACATTGTTTTGGTTCAGTTGCTCTCAATGCCAAAAAGCAGCCATCTGCTTTGAGTGAGAAAGCTCTGATAAACCTCAGCCAGACATGTTTCTCAGACGTTGGGTGGAGATCAAAGCTAAAAGGAGATATCGGACACAAACACGACTCCAAAACAAGACATGCCCCATTTAGAGAGTTAGTGTCTACATTGTGTTGCAGCGTGTTCTGCTGCCCCCAAGTCATCCAAACAAATCAACTAATGCGGATTCAAGACTTCGTCTCTACAATCCAGTTTGCTTACCCTTTAAACCCTAACCCCTAACCTGTAAGCCTATGTATGTTTGAGTTGTGTTTAGAGGCGATTATACATTATTGTAGCCCTGCTTTTTATGTTTAATTTGATACCTAACATGTTTTTTTGTTTTTGTTTTTTGTTTGTTTCTTGATGTGTACCTTGTGACCTCAACAGATTTTTGATCAAACTTGCTGCTATTTTTCGGTGCTAAATTTAAAATCCAGAGCATATCTATAATTGAGGGATTGAGTCAACTCGGCTCTCAACATGGCGACGGTGTCAGCGGCTAGCAGCTAACAGTTTACCTGAGGAGGAACTAGACGTGAACGTTATACGTCTTTGTCTCAACCACGAGACGTTTTCCAACAACTGCTCCGAACTACATGACATAACGATAAACTACACAGGCTGAGTGACGCTGCTTTCAAACAAGTCGGTCAGATTAATGATGTGAGGTGACAGTGACTGTCACGGATAACGGAAACCAGTCTGCCATCCGTACATCATTGCAGACCCGTCCGCACTATTACATTGCATTTACATTGCATTTATCTTACATTTATCCAAAGCGACTACACGCCGTCCACTCAGACCACCAGAGGTTACACAACAAGAAACAAGTTGAACTTTCCAGGATGAAAAGTTTAATGAAATGAACATGTGATACATAGTTTGTATTGATGGATTTTGCCTCCTCTTGTGTTGTGGTCTTTGTTTCAAAGGAATTTAACAGGAATTTTGACTAAACCATATTTAACAGAGTTTCTGACTAAACCCTATTGTGAAAATGTTGTTTTGCATGATAGATGCTGAGCTTGGCCTTCTACTGCAACCGCACTTCCTGGAACAGTCAAGCCAAAGGAACCCTAAGGGAAGCTCCCAGTGAGGATGGGTCCACACAGGGCCGGCTCTAGCACTTTGGTTGCCCTAGGCGAGATTGAGTTTTGCGCCCCTATGACTATGGTTAACAAGGTTTGACAGTTTTTTTCCCCTTACACACAAACACAGAGGGCTGGCCAGTCAGCAGGATCTATAGGTTCTCCCTGGATATCAGGAATTGCGGAGGGTGAGGTGTCTGCAGGTGGCAGTGTAGTTTCACTGGTGCCCTGAGTGCTTGATGTGGTCCTGGATGTCCCTTCACCTTCACCTGTATTCAAGCAAGTTGTATAGCCAGACAAGCGGTGTTTAATATAATAAGTGAAATGATCATGAATGTGGTTAAACTTCTTTAAGAAAACAAGCTATTGTATTTAATACATGCTAACATGTTTCTATTGTACTTTAAAGTATGGATGTGGCTTGAATAAATACTATTAAATAGACTCACCTGTTCATCCATGCTGTTCGTTACACAATTGCATTTGGTCATTTCTATCATCCTACCACATAGTTGCATTGTACAAATACATTTTATCTGACCATGTAACTTGTAGTAGATAAATTACAATTACTGCCACCACTGCTACAAGGCTAAATAATGCTACTGATTACAATTAGTAGTATTAATGTGATGTGATTATGAAAGTAATAATTGATCATAATAATAACAATAAAACAAACAGCAACAATAGTACTAGTTGTGTAGGCTACTTACAAAGTTCAGAGGGAGGCGAATCAGGCGTCCTTTCTCCAGCAGGTGCCGGCCTCTGAAAACATTGCCTGAGTGCATCTGGCCAATTTAAAACAAAAATAAAAAATAAAAACAAAACAAAACAAAAAACACATATACATTTTAGTATATTCCTGGGGAGGAACTGTACAGAAGGGTGAACACCACCACTATCCCCCAAATGGTTACTGTGTGTGTATGCACCTGCTAGTTGTGAATTCACTAAACAGAACTTATGACATTTATAATGAATGTAGACAGCAACTGTACTTTTCATAACTAGCATACGTTATCCAGATACTGGTCTTTTGACATGTACATCCATGTAGGTTATCAGTGAAGTTACGTTTGCTAGTAATAGTCTACGTAGCAAATTAGCAAAGTAACAGTTGCTAGCTAGCTATAGCTAGCCTAAGTGACAGCAATGAAACGTCCAATATTAGGTGATGCACAATACTAAATGTATTTCGTTTGACACCTTAATGGCTGAGATGAGAAGACTTACCTCTATACTTGACTTTCTTTTCCTCTTCTTCCTTTATTCATTTTCGTCCCTGTGCTCCAGATGGTTTAGACCGCTTCATTTTTGCAAATGTCACGGGCCAGTCAAAGTGGCCGCGCAATAGATTTTTCAGATCGCACAGACGATTTTCTTTTTTGGAGTGAGCCATCTTTGCAATAGAAGATCTTTGATGTGACGTGTCGAGTCTTGGCCAATCAGCATCCCGTTTTCTCGACAAAAAAAAATCAGATTTTTGGCCGAGTTGTTGTCATCTCCGTAATAGAACATCTTTGATGTGACGTGTCTTGGCCAATCAGCGTTAAGATGTTTACAGCGCCCGTTTCTCAATATGTGTGTCTCTCTGTACTTGATGAGAAAACTCACAGCTGCATCGCCCCCCGGTCGCGTGGTCGCGAATTGCTCAGTGCTGAAATGTGCGCTGTGACGGCGCCCCCAACCCATTTGTCGCCCTCGGCAGTCGCCTAGTTCGCCTATAGCAATCGCCGGCCCTGGGTCCACACTTCACCCCGGGGTCACGTCCTGCTCTGGGGTCACGTCCCGCTCTGCACACTGAGACAGACGGAGACGAACAGAGGCCGGCTGGGAGCAGAAGTCAGGATGATGGCAGGCTCTCCTCCTGCCAGGTGGAACATAAAAGATAACAGAGGACACACACTTTAGAATTGGGAACAAAAACGGATACAGATAGTGCATCATGGAAGAATACGGGCCGCTCCGGAGGAGGCAGATGGGACAGCAGGCCTCCGAGTGCTGGGAGTTACAGGATGCGTCTCTGAACCAGAAACACATGAGCAGAGAGGCTGAGGAGCATATGGAGAGGGACAGGAAGTGGAGGCAGAGGGACAGGAAGTGGAGGCAGAGGGACAGGAAGTGGAGGCAGAGATAGACAGGAAGTGGAGGCAGAGAGTGACAGGATGTGGAGGCAGAGAGCGACAGGAAGTTGAGGCAGAGGGACAGGAAGTGGAGGCAGAGAGAGACAGGAAGTGGAGGCAGAGAGAGACAGGAATTGGAGGCAGAGAGAGACAGGAAGTGGAGGCAGAGGGACAGGAAGTGGAGGCAGAGATAGACAGGAAGTGGAGGCAGAGAGTGACAGGATGTGGAGGCAGAGAGAGACAGGAAGTGGAGGCAGAGAGAGACAGGAAGTGGAGGCAGAGGGACAGGAAGTGGAGGCAGAGAGAGACAGGAAGTGGAGGCAGAGAGCGACAGGAAGTGGAGGCAGAGAGGGACAGGAAGTGGAGGCAGAGAGCGACAGGAAGTGGAGGCAGAGAGGGACAGGAAGTGAGAAATCAGCAACACCTGCTTCAGGAGGGAGTTCCACACATATATATGTCACAACCTCTCAGTCTTCATTAGCGGTGTCATGTTGGGTTATTGGGAGATCCATACGCACATATTGTTGTTTCACCTCAGTGACCAGCGAAGGATCAATTACATCCAGTTCTAAGATAAGATATGATGAGACATACCTTTAATGTTTATAGATTTATGACAAACTATATTTTACTAAAGATTTCAAGCTTAAAGATTTACAAAACATTTGGTAATCATTAACAAATATCTAGTAATAGTTCAAACTAATTTTTAAACTATTTCATATTAAACCAACTAATAATATAAATCCCAGCATTAACAATAGTAAATAGTATTAGTTAGCCTTTCCTTGTTTATTAACAGTAAAATATAGTAAACTAAAGTTAGTTTAGTTAAACTAAATACAGTCAGTTTACTATTTATGTTTTTTATTAAGTGTTTCCAGAAAATCTAATAAAAATCCAGCCAAAAGGTTTCAATCAGCAGCCTGCAGTCTGTGTACTGTACACACACACACACACACACACACACACACACACACACACACACACACACACACACACACACACACACACACACACACACACACACACACACACACACACGCAGTAATAAATGGTGATGAGAGACAGGATCACAGCGGTCTGAGGTAACCAGATTTCCATGATAACACGTCGTGTGTCTGGACTCTCTCAGTGAGTTATTCATGATTCATAAAGGGGGCGAGGATGAGGAATCGGCTGAGCATGAATTTCTTTCCTGGACTTTAGTCTGAGAGAATATCTACAGACAGTAAGGTAGTTTTCTCTGTGACCGGCTGAATTCGGCCTTCTGATGCTGCTAACGATCCGACCTGCCGCTTGGTGAGAAGACACACGACCCGTCAGGGTGTGGGTGATTCATGGAGGAGGGCCGTGAGCTCGGCAGCGTCTGGATGTGTTCCCGGCCGGCAGGATGATGCATCTCTGACTCTGGTTCTCTCTCGTCTTACAGCCGTCAGCCTGTGTTTAATGTTTCCTTCCTCCGGTGCCAAGAAGATGTCTCCAATAGCGGCGAATCCCACGTTGTGCTGGACAGCAAAGCGCCCAGGCAACGCTTACACGGGGTCACGGGGTCACGGGGCTAAGTGGGCTTAATGTGCAAACAAGCATGGCCGGACCGCTAAGTAGCATCTGGGGGAAGAGAGGGAAGCTGATATGAAAACCCATCAATGACATGATCCCTGGGATAACAGAGAAGCCGGGTCGAGCTTTAGAATGAGCTTCATGCAGAGGGGTGATGCAAGAGAGAGGCTGTGTGTGTGTGTGTGTGTGTGTGTGTGTGTGTGTGTGTGTGTGTGTGTGTGTGTGTGTGTGTGTGTGTGTGTGTGTGTGTGTGTGTGTGTGTGTGTGTGTGTGTGTGTGTGTGTGTGCTTGTTTCCAGAGGACTTACGGACGGAGCAGAGAAAGGTTGAATCACATCCAGCTGTTGAGCTGCTGCTGACGGGCAGCAGCAGCATGTGTGTGTTTTACTGAGAGGAGTTCCCGTGTGATACGAGCCGCCTCTTCCAGCTTTTTTAGAATTTGGCAAAATCCAACCTGTCATTAGAGATACTGGATGGAAATGGAAAAATCCAAAATGCAAGTCTTTGAAAAAGGTTTCTGGGCAAACTTAAAAACAAAAAGCCAAACTGTTCATCCGTTCAGAAGTTGTGCCAAATGTGTGGAGAGCTGTTGAGTCATGCTGACCATGATCCGATAAACCAGCGGTTCTAGTAATAAGCAAGCGAGCATGTGTCTGGACTTAAAAGAAGAAGAACAAATTAAAAAACCTTTTCAACTTCTAACTTTAAAGCTGCATTCTCTCTCCTGACCACCAGGGGGCGACTCCTCTGGTTGTATAGAAGTCTATATAAATGACTCTACTTCTCTTGATGTATTCCCTCAGTAAACATTGTAAACATGAGTTTATGTCTCAATCTCTAGTTTCAAGTCTTCTTCAATACAGCATGATGTTCATTTAGTAGATTATGCTCATTTAGAGTCAAACAGACCATAAAGCAGCTTTACTGACGCGTTTTGATCCACATAAGAAGTTGTAACTGTGATCTATAAATGAGTGGTTTTTCACTGACCTATTCTTTTTGGCCTCTTATCAAGTTATTTGACTGAATGGAGGTGAAAGGACTCGTAGAAAGAACACATTTCCACAAACACGGTTTCAGTTGCTCCAGATAGTGAGCCATAATGTTTCCTACCAGGGGCCACAGGGCCTCAGTGAGCGCGTCCCGGCAGGTTCCATGAACTACCTCAAATCACAGTGAACCGCCCAACACCTGCCCTTTAATTACTGTGAGGTGGGCCGACACCCAAGACTCACGCGTCCACTCAGCAGCACGAGCCTCTCAAGCATTATGTGCTCTTTATGCATTATTATAGATTCACATTACCTGATTTTAAAAACCCAACACGGTCAGACTCGAAGGGAAAGTCTTTTCTCGAAGCAGGACATTGTTCATAACATAAGAATTTATAAGACATCAATTCATGAGACGTATTTCAGAATTATGAGAAAAATCCAAAACGTCAGTAAAATCATGTATCTAAGACTTTGAGTTTTATATATATATATATATATATATATATATATATATATATATATATATATATATATATATATATACATACCACATCTTCATAACTTATAACTTATTCAACTCAAGTCTTAGATACATGATTGTACTGACGTTTTGGATATTTATGAAAGAGCTATTAGGATTCTTTATTCTTGTATCAGATTCATCTCTGCATTTCTTCTCTTGGCTTTATTAATCTCATAGATTAGCGTGTGTGTGGCGGTAAAGGTGACCCGGGTCCAGCGGGGTGTGCTGGTGCCTCCTCCTGATGACAGGAGTCCCAGGTGAATGTCTCCATGACCCCTGAGGGCTCTCCTGTCATTACGGCGACATCACAAGGCAAGTAAACAAGCGCACCCTGTTGTTTGGCCGGGTGGGGCTTCACAGGACCCGGGACACCGAGGAGACCTTACAGGGTCACATGATTTACAGTTAATACGTTCACTTTAACTTCTTTAACCTCAGTTGAGTCAGCCATTGTTCTCAAAAATTCCAAATGATTTTGCATCCCCATACTAAATACATAATATCTCCTCAATCATAAGGGCTATTTAAGGTATAATATACAGAAAACACTTGTGAGACTAGTTCATGGTTCATATAGCAGTATATGTGTTACTGGTTTATTGTTGATGATAGAACACAGGAAAGAAAAAAGAAAAAACGTCAGAAAAAACAACAACTTCCAGGATGTATTTCCTCTTTTTAATATTGCATATCATTGCTTTTTTCTACTATAAAACATCACTATGTGTTAACAGTATCTCTGCAAAGTTTGACTTTGATTAAGTGAAGTTAAATATTTGTAGTAATTAATTTAGTGCAGATTTCGTGTACCGTAGGTTTAGGTCCGCTGATGCCCTAACTTTCTTTCTGGACCTTGAACGTCTCTGGTTCCACAACAGAGGGGCTCTGCTTGAGGCAGGTGCACCAAAACATCTCTCGAGTCACTTTCGAGTCCTTCGAGTCATATTTATGGTTTATGTTATGGTTGAATTGTGTTATAAACATGTAAAACTGCTGACTCATGTCTGTGTTTTAGGCCTCGGTCCTGCAGCATACCGTATGTATGAGTGGAGGACCTAAGAGAACAGGTCCAGTGACTGTGTAGCGGTCCACAGTTTGTCTCTGCTTTCCACTGAGCATGTATCACAGTTTGGTGAAACTGAGAGAGCAGCTTTCCTCCACCTCTGCTGGTCCATGACCCGGTTCTGACCTCTCGCAGGACTCTGGTGGGCGGAGCCGGCCCGGTTCCACTCAGCGCCCGAGGCAAGACTTCAGCTGGAGCCAAGTCCACCACGCACAGGACCTGCAGAGCTTTGAGAGGAAGTGTTCCTCTTTGTTGAAAGTAAACATCATGTTGTAGGTCATCCAACGACCTGAAGAGTCCAGCGGGAACCATGCAGTCCATCACCTCTCCACTCAGCAGCTCCTGCTGGGTCCAGCAGGCTCACGTGGACTATCGTATAGCACACATGTGTACTGCACGATATATTCTAAAGAATAAGGGCTCAAATATTAATATATCAGTGGTAGAAATCTCGGTCACGTCTCACATCTCAGACGAGCTCCTCTGGGATCAGCGCCGCTGCCTGACGGAGTAATTGGAAAGGCTTTTGGTTTCTACGGGCTCAAAGTGTTCATTATTCATTTGTTTGAAGCTTATTTCCACTTTATTTGTATTTCACAGCAGGACAAGGTTTAATGAATTGGTTTGTCAGGGGCCGTTGCATCATAACCGTGTTTGTGATGTGATTGTCCAGTCTGCATTAACCTCTTAAGTCTAGACTTGAAGAGTAATCCAGGAGTATCAAACAGGATCATTATTATTTAAAGGGAAGCGGTCCCATTGAGTGTATGAAGCGTGTCCCCGCTGCCCCAGAGGAGCGCTGCCTGGGCCCCTCTTCCCTGGGCCCCTCTTCCCTGTGGCCCCTCTTCCCTGTGCCCCCCCTTCCCTGTGGCCCCTCTTCCCTGTGGCCCCTCTTCCCTGTGCCCCCCCTTCCCTGTGGCCCCTCTTCCCTGTGGTCCCTCTTCCCTGTGGCCCCTCTTCCCTGTGCCCCCCCTTCCCTGTGGCCCCTCTTCCCTGTGGTCCCTCTTCCCTGTGGCCCCTCTTCCCTGTGCCCCCCCTTCCCTGTGGCCCCTCTTCCCTGTGGCCCCTCTTCCCTGGCCTCATTGCAGCCACAGTAATGAAGCGTCCACACGGAGTTCATCCGGTCTGACGGGGCCTCATCAGTGAGCTGTAGGAAATCCAGCTGGACTCTAAGCTACAGTGGGAAATGATCTTCAAAGGCAGTTTTCATAACTTTGAAACTTTTAACTCAAGAGTTTTCGTTACATCCTGACAGCTAACGGTGAATAGTTCAAACGCTCTGACAACAAAGCAAAAGAGTCCGGTATCTGTGGCTGTAAGACTCGTAGTGATTGGACGATCTACCTGTCTGTCTGTCTGTCTGCCTGTCTGCCTGTCTACCTGCATGTCTGTCTGTCTGCCTGTCTACCTGTCTGTCTGTCTGTCTGTCTGTCTGTCTGTCTACCTGTCTGTCTGTCTGTCTGTCTGTCTGCCTGTCTGTCTGTCTACCTGTCTGTCTGTCTACCTGTCTGTCTGTCTGTCTGTCTGTCTACCTGTCTGTCTGTCTACCTGTCTGTCTGTCTGTCTGTCTGTCTGTCTGTCTGCCTGCCTGTCTGTCTACCTGTCTGTCTGTCTACCTGTCTGTCTACCTGTCTGTCTGTCTGTCTGTCTACCTGTCTGCCTGTCTACCTGCATGTCTGTCTGTCTGCCTGTCTACCTGTCTGTCTGTCTGTCTGTCTGTCTGTCTACCTGTCTGTCTGTCTACCTGTCTGTCTGTCTACCTGTCTGTCTGTCTACCTGTCTGTCTGTCTGTCTACCTGTCTGTCTGTCTACCTGTCTGTCTGCCTGTCTGCCTGTCTGTCTACCTGTCTGTCTGTCTACCTGTCTGTCTACCTGTCTGTCTGTCTACCTGTCTGTCTACCTGTCTGTCTGTCTGTCTGTCTGTCTGTCTGTCTGCCTGTCTGTCTGCCTGTCTGTCTGTCTACCTGTCTGTCTGCCTGTCTGTCTGTCTACCTGTCTGTCTGCCTGTCTACCTGCATGTCTGTCTGTCTACCTGTCTGTCTGTCTGCCTGTCTACCTGTCTGTCTGTCTGTCTACCTGTCTGTCTGCCTGTCTGTCTGTCTACCTGCATGTCTGTCTGTCTGCCTGTCTACCTGTCTGTCTGTCTGTCTGTCTGTCTACCTGTCTGTCTGTCTACCTGTCTACCTGTCTACCTGTCTGTCTACCTGTCTGTCTGTCTGTCTACCTGTCTGTCTGCCTGTCTACCTGTCTGTCTGTCTACCTGTCTGTCTGTCTGTCTGTCTGTCTGTCTGTCTACCTGTCTGTCTGTCTGTCTACCTGTCTGTCTGTCTGTCTGTCTGTCTGTCTGTCTGTCTACCTGTCTGTCTGCCTGTCTACCTGTCTGTCTGTCTACCTGCATGTATGTCTGTCTGTCTGTCTGTCTGTCTGTCTGTCTGTCTGTCTGTCTGTCTGTCTGTCTGTCTGCCTGTCTGTCTGTCTACCTGCTCATAATCATAGAGCAGAGGCGTGACGTTCACTTCCTGTTGGGACCTCGAAGAAAATGTACCAGACGAGTCGAGTTTAAATTACATTTATTATGCAGTAAATTGCTGAAAAATACCGTAGTAAAGTAGTGAAATGGAAACATAGTGTGAATGCAGCAGATTCTGAACATGTTGTTTTCTTGTGTCCGACACCAGACACTGGGACTGGTTCTGAACTCCTGATTGAGAGCATTTCCTGTCGCTGAGGCCTTCTGGGAGGTTTCAGGCTCCAGTGACTGTAATCCAGCTCAGAGGCCTCCATGAGGCTTTCATTAGCCGCACCGTCATCACAGCCAGACTCCAGACACTCATGACTCACTTTTCCACTGTAAACACAACAACCCTCCTCAGCACTCTAACAGTCACACCTTTGGGTTTAGAGATGGACGGAGGAAATTAAAGTTTACCGTAATCCATGTAAGTACAGGATTAAATCGTGATTACATTTAAAGAGATACAGATGAAAACACGTAGGTAACCGCTGGGAAACGCCGCGTCAGCCTTTCCCTCATGAGGCGGTTAACCGCCGACACCTTGCTGCTGGCAGAGCGTCATCGTTACCAACATTATTAATGTCAACGTCCAGCATCCAGAGCGGCGCGTCAGCAAAAAGCCACTAAAGGCGATGTCAGACTTTGGCGGCTCCGCATGGTGAAGAGAGGAACTGCAGCCCTCTGGAGGACCGTGGTGACGAGTCAGCAGAATACGAAGGATCAGTAACGGTGACTCAGCCTTTCCTCTCTACCTCATGACACACTGTGTGGAAGCCGTGACCTTTTAGTCTAAACATGCAGGCTTGAAGAGATTCATTGCAAAATGACGCCTTTATTTCCCCAACTGAGACTTATAAAAAGATAAATAACTTCTTTAAAGGGTCCTATTCAGCATTGTCCACTTCTTTTGCTGTGTTGGGATGTTTCTGGGCCCCATGAGGGCGTTTAACCCTCGGGGCCCGGTACCAGAGACGAGGCCCCTTCAGGGCCCGTGGGACAAAGCGGCTGTATTGGACGTGTGTTGTGGCCTTCATGTGCTCCTCTTCCTCTCTGCGGCTCCCAGAGCGTCTCCACAGGAAGTAGCGGGAGCTTCTGCTGCTCTCGTTCCAACCGGGCAGCACAGCGCCCCCTTCAGGGCGGAGCGGGACGGTTTATTTGGGGATTTAGAGCGTAAGTGAGACCATCAGAAAATTATATTTGGTTTCTCTGATTCGCTGCTCTGCTCTCACTAAGGCTCCCTCTCTTTGTATTTCATAATCACTCAGCATAAAGCATCACATGACGCTGAAATACAGAATTTGTTTCCTGAAAAGTAATTTGGTACTGAATATTGAGATGAATATTACATATGGACGACTGTGTGTACTTGAAAACCTGAACCTTTAAGCAACACTGGAATGAAGAGTTCATCTCCTAAAAGGTCAGATTTACATCTTGTGAATATGAAAGCTTTGGCTGACCGTGACCTTCAGGAGGAGGAGGCTGACCTCCACAAGGAGGCTGACCTCGACCCCCAGAAGGAGGCTGACCTCGACCCCCAGAAGGAGGCTGACCTCGACCCCCAGAAGGAGGCTGACCTTCAGGATGAGGCTGACCTTCAGGGCGACGTGGAGACTGAGAGAGGACAGGAAGGACCAGGCGGGACACCAGAGGAAGAGAAAAGTTTCTTTCTTATCACTTTCAAACATTTCCAAAGACCCGTGAGTCTTAATACATGTGCCACTGCTTAGAGTTCCACCATGAAAGGTACAAAAGGAGTTAGCGTATATCGATAGGCATGTTATGAAAACAAGGTGAGATATCAGGATATTGCTGGGTAACAGACACATGCATTATACAAACCGCTCTATAGAGCCGTCCTCTACTCAGCAGACAACATATACATGTGGGCGTGTGGTGGAGCCAGGGTTACAGGTTACCCAGGATGCCTTGCAGGACTGTATGAAACTATGACGATGGATTCTATATGAAGCTGCCAGGTATGGAGTAGAGGACTGATACATCAGCCAGGTTGATACTATCGGTTAATATGACTTCATCACAGATATAGCAGTATACATAAGAAGAAACGTCAGTCCAGTACTGTCACTCAAATGCCCACATACATGTTTTATTCAACACGTATGATACATCAGTAGAGTGTCGGGCTGGAGAACCCTTTCCCAGTCCTGTGTTACAAGCTAATAAAGAGCCGTTGGGTTCCAGTATTGCCCTTTGTTGCATTCATATGCAGATATCTGTTAATAGAGATTAATGTAAGATAATAATTGCATAGCCAAGCCGGGCCGACGGAGGACAATCGAAACGCCGACGGCGTCATCGTTCTGCAGCCGCTAACCAACACTTCACCTGCAGCTAGAGATAGTACACGTCTACAGGCTACAGAACAGGAAGCAATGCTAACGATGACCCCTGAGCATCTTCTCAAGTGTTTTCTTGTGTTCCACGCATGTTACTAAGGGACTGTGTATTGCTCTCTGAGCGCGTGAACGCATCCAGAGTCGGTCGTTTCTCACGCTCGAGTCAGTCCGTCCGCCTCAAGCGTCGGCTTTGCCTTTAGGCCGCAGTAAAGCTGCGCCCACACCAAAAGAGTCGTGAATTTAACGTGGGAGTAGATTACATGCAAAGTCAATGCACAGACGCGATAGGTTGCGAAAAAGAGAATTTTGGTTGAAATTTGAAATTGAACGTTGCTGAATCAAACTGCTGCTGGTCCTGAAGTAGCGCTGGTAGCGACCGTCATTCAGACGCTGTTGTGGGACTACGGATAATATTATGAAGCCAGACACCATGGAGTTTGATGTTCCCACGTATGCAGAGTCTACACAACAAGTATAAAGCAGAAGTAGTGGTTGTTTCCATGGTGGATGAAGGCAACGGTAACTGTTTTTACGGAGATAAGCCACGCCCCCTTTCAGACGCGTTTGGTGTGAACGCAGCTTTATTGTGTCAGGTGACGTGGAATAAAGTCCACGTGAGAGAGGGTCAGGTGGGTCAGACAAACACAGGACTTTCAGCCAGGTACCCGGGTACCTGCAGCACCGCGGCTCCTTGAGCTCCTTTGACTTTGGCCTGAACACCAAGTGGCATCCTTTCAGCGGGATAGCAGCTCTGTGAGGCACGGAAATCACACCGTCACTAAATCAGAGGAAGATCCTTAAAAAGGCCAATCGTGTCCGGAAATACCAATAAAGTGGAACGCTGAAGAATACTGTAATGTAGCGCTAAAGAGTGACCAGGACCTCACATCCCAGCACCATGACTGGCTCTACAAGCAGTGATGAGGAGGGAAGAGAGTCTGGGAGGTGATCAAGGAGGCCGAGGAAGGACAGCAGTGTCTCCATGGACCATCACGCTGTGACGTAAGGCAGCGCTCTACAAGCTGTCCAGGTAACGTGACTTCCTCGTGGCTAACAGAGTAATCAGACTAGCATTCGTGACGACCGGCTGAGTCTGGAGTCACGTTAGATATGACCGCACGGACATTTTAAAAAAGAGATAACGTATAAAACAATAATATAAAAAAGAGACCTGATTATTCTGGTTGTTTAAAAGCTAGAAAGTAACAGTCTTTTGGTTTCACAGGAAACACCTTGTTGTTTTTGCATATGAGCAGGCTCAGAGAGAAAACAGTGATACAAAATGAAAACAGCAAATTTGACTTTAGTCAGATAAATAAAAATATAAAAAGCAAATCATCTCTGTGGTATGATACATGTCACAGCATCAATCATGTGGAGTTTGTCTTTAGGGATAGAATGAGGCTCCCGGCTTTGATAAATAGGGATGTTCTCCTTGATAGTAGCTGCAACAGTTACTATAATCATGTGGTGTCAACTCTCAGGATATTCCAGCAATAAATACACCAGGCTCAGGATCAGAAGCTCTTGAAGATCTCCAAGTCCTTCTGGGACACGGGAGGGTCTTTCTTCCAGTCGTCCTCTGGGTACACGTCAAAGTTAGAGGTGTCGCCCTCGTGGGACACTTTGGGGACGATGGGAGGCTGTGGAGACAACGGGACACTCAGGTGGTGGTGGTGCATGTTCCTCATGAAAAGATGACTGAATCAAATGTAACGTCCTTCATATGGGAGGTTTTACATCAGACCAATTCAACTGTTCAGGTCTGTAAATAAAGAAATGAACCAAACTTTGTAGCTTCAGGGTTCAGACACATTCTGACCAATGGGTTCAGGACTTTTAACCAAATCTCCATGACAAACATTTAGTGAAATCTGGGTGTAAACAGTACAAAGTGAGTAAATGTAGTATTTAAACTAACAATGAGAATACAAAGCATACAGTAAACCTTAAATGACACAAATGAATGAGACAATAGTTTGATTAAAAGAATAAACATTTATATAGATGCCTGTATGTATGCCTGCTTATATTTTGAGCATCTTTCTTTTAAAAGCATATTCATAATTTCAAACTCAGCGTAAATGAACGTCATGAACACATGAATATAACACATTTACATGACTTTTACAACACTTTGGGGATTTTCTTTTTTTCAAGGACTTTTCCAGGCATGGAAATAACCATTTTAAAATTCCCTGACTTTTCCAGGTTTTCCATGAGCGTAAGAACCCTGTAGGTTGCAGTTAGCTTTGCGTCGGCAGCAGGAGCCGAGTATTAAAACGTGGTTTTAATACTCGGTGCAGACGAGAAGCGAGTAACGCGAGGCGGGAACCGGCTTCAGTTACTGAAGAGTTGTATTTCATTGATTAATGGGTTGAACTACAGACCACAGTTGGTCCGTGTCACGGTTATCGTTTACAGCCGCTCACCTTCAGCTTCCTCAGAGGAACGGCCTCCCAGTCAATGGTCTTGAACCACCGATGCTTCTTCACATCATCTGCTCCATTCTGGAACACAAAACGCGGCCGTGTGCAGATGAATCATGAATCACATTACCCTTAATGATGCATTAATAATAAAAACAATAACAATAATTCATACTGCTTTTTCCTTTCTGTGGCCTCGATGAAGAATAATAACTTTTTAAAAAGCACCATTTAGAAGCAGAGACCCACGTGACCCAGCAGAGCCGTGCTGGTTCAGACTCCCGCTGATACGCAACAGCTGGCCAATCAGAGCTCCCGCTGCTGCTCTGTGGGCTGCACTTCATTTCAATGTAATTTCACTGAGCTCTGGGTTTGTTGATGAGCTCTTCTGTCTGCTCATGGGAGAGGAAGTGTTGTACTCATGAAGCATCAACATTATATCTGAACAGCAGCACTAAGGCTGTCCCCCTAATACTGTCCCTCTAAGGCTGTCCCTCTAAGGCTGTCCCTCTAATGCTGTCCCTCTAATGCTGTCCCTCTAAGGCTGTCCCTCTAATGCTGTCCCTCTAAGGCTGTCCCTCTAAGGCTGTCCCTCTAAGGCTGTCCCCCTAATACTGTCCCCCTAAGGCTGTCCCTCTAAGGCTGTCCCCCTAATGCTGTCCCTCTAAGGCTGTCCCCCTAATACTGTCCCCCTAAGGCTGTCCCTCTAAGGCTGTCCCTCTAAGGCTGTCCCTCTAAGGCTGTCCCCCTAATACTGTCCCCCTAAGGCTGTCCCCCTAAGGCTGTCCCTCTAAGGCTGTCCCTCTAAGGCTGTCCCTCTAAGGCTGTCCCCCTAAGGCTGTCCCTCTAATGCTGTCCCTCTAAGGCTGTCCCTCTAAGGCTGTCCCTCTAAGGCTGTCCCTCTAATGCTGTCCCTCTAATGCTGTCCCTCTAAGGCTGTCCCTCTAATGCTGTCCCTCTAAGGCTGTCCCTCTAAGGCTGTCCCTCTAATACTGTCCCTCTAATACTGTCCCTCTAAGGCTGTCCCTCTAATGCTGTCCCTCTAAGGCTGTCCCTCTAAGGCTGTCCCTCTAATACTGTCCCTCTAATACTGTCCCTCTAATGCTGTCCCTCTAATGCTGTCCCTCTAAGGCTGTCCCTCTAATGCTGTCCCTCTAATGCTGTCCCTCTAAGGCTGTCCCTCTAAGGCTGTCCCTCTAATACTGTCCCTCTAATGCTGTCCCTCTAAGGCTGTCCCTCTAATGCTGTCCCTCTAATGCTGTCCCTCTAAGGCTGTCCCTCTAATGCTGTCCCTCTAATGCTGTCCCTCTAAGGCTGTCCCTCTAAGGCTGTCCCCCTAATACTGTCCCTCTAATGCTGTCCCTCTAAGGCTGTCCCCCTAATGCTGTCCCTCTAAGGCTGTCCCTCTAATGCTGTCCCTCTAATGCTGTCCCTCTAAGGCTGTCCCTCTAAGGCTGTCCCTCTAATACTGTCCCTCTAATGCTGTCCCTCTAAGGCTGTCCCTCTAATGCTGTCCCTCTAATGCTGTCCCTCTAAGGCTGTCCCTCTAATGCTGTCCCTCTAATGCTGTCCCTCTAATGCTGTCCCTCTAAGGCTGTCCCTCTAATGCTGTCCCTCTAATGCTGTCCCTCTAAGGCTGTCCCTCTAAGGCTGTCCCCCTAATACTGTCCCTCTAATGCTGTCCCTCTAAGGCTGTCCCTCTAATGCTGTCCCTCTAAGGCTGTCCCTCTAATGCTGTCCCTCTAATGCTGTCCCTCTAAGGCTGTCCCTCTAATACTGTCCCTCTAAGGCTGTCCCTCTAAGGCTGTCCCTCTAATGCTGTCCCTCTAATACTGTCCCTCTAAGGCTGTCCCCCTAATGCTGTCCCTCTAAGGCTGTCCCTCTAAGGCTGTCCCCCTAATGCTGTCCCTCTAAGGCTGTCCCTCTAAGGCTGTCCCCCTAATGCTGTCCCCCTAAGGCTGTCCCTCTAAGGCTGTCCCTCTAAGGCTGTCCCTCTAAGGCTGTCCCCCTAAGGCTGTCCCTCTAAGGCTGTCCCTCTAATACTGTCCCTCTAAGGCTGTCCCTCTAAGGCTGTCCCTCTAAGGCTGTCCCCCTAAGGCTGTCCCTCTAAGGCTGTCCCCCTAAGGCTGTCCCTCTAAGGCTGTCCCTCTAAGGCTGTCCCTCTAAGGCTGTCCCTCTAAGGCTGTCCCTCTAATGCTGTCCCTCTAAGGCTGTCCCTCTAATGCTGTCCCTCTAAGGCTGTCCCTCTAAGGCTGTCCCTCTAAGGCTGTCCCTCTAAGGCTGTCCCCCTAAGGCTGTCCCTCTAAGGCTGTCCCTCTAAGGCTGTCCCTCTAAGGCTGTCCCTCTAATGCTGTCCCTCTAAGGCTGTCCCTCTAAGGCTGTCCCTCTAAGGCTGTCCCTCTAATACTGTCCCTCTAATGCTGTCCCTCTAATGCTGTCCCTCTAATGCTGTCCCTCTAAGGCTGTCCCTCTAAGGCTGTCCCTCTAATACTTTCCCTCTAATACTGTCCCTCTAATACTGTCCCTCTAAGGCTGTCCCTCTAAGGCTGTCCCTCTAAGGCTGTCCCTCTAAGGTTGTCCCTCTAAGGCTGTCCCTCTAAGGCTGTCCCTCTAATACTGTCCCTCTAATACTGTCCCTCTAAGGCTGTCCCTCTAAGGCTGTCCCTCTAAGGCTGTCCCTCTAATACTGTCCCTCTAATACTGTCCCTCTAAGGCTGTCCCTCTAAGGCTGTCCCTCTAATGCTGTCCCTCTAATACTGTCCCTCTAATACTGTCCCTCTAAGGCTGTCCCTCTAAGGCTGTCCCTCTAATGCTGTCCCTCTAAGGCTGTCCCTCTAATGCTGTCCCTCTAATGCTGTCCCTCTAATGCTGTCCCTCTAAGGCTGTCCCTCTAATGCTGTCCCTCTAATGCTGTCCCTCTAAGGCTGTCCCTCTAAGGCTGTCCCTCTAATGCTGTCCCTCTAATGCTGTCCCTCTAAGGCTGTCCCTCTAATGCTGTCCCTCTAAGGCTGTCCCTCTAAGGCTGCGTTCACACCAAACGCGTAGCGAATTTGACGTGCGAGTAGATTACATGCAAAGACAATGCACGCAATTGGTTGCGAAAAAGCAAATTTTCAGACACTGTTGTGGGCATAAGGATGTTGGCATGTTGTGTTAGCATTGAGCTAGTACAGCCTCTCCGAGCTGCTTCCACAGCTGTCAACTATTCGTGTAAAGCTGTTTGGTTTTATGGCATATTGTCTCTTGTTGGTTGGTCTGCAGTGTCCACTCTGCTGCTGTAATCCTGCAAATCCCACCGCTGTGGGACCAATACAGGATTATCTCATCTCAAGCTTCACACAGGACAGTAACAGTGGTCTCCTGAGTGAAAGTCCTGTGATTGTTCCATCCCGACACCTGGCCTCCTCACTTAGAGGACTGTGTTGTCTATCACTAGTTTATTAATGCATTAGTTAAATGCAAATTCAATGAATACTTTTATAAAGCTTTAGCGCCTGTCATGTGTCTGACTGCATTACTGTTGTGCTCTGCAGAACAATGTTGGCCACAAATCAATAACAGCATCTCGTCTGGGATTATGAGTTAATCACCGGGTTTAGAGAAGTATTTGTTTCATTGAGAGCGACTCCTCACTAATGTTAATTGAAACACTCCAGTCTGAATGGGAGCGCTCCCGCTGGTGCGTGATGCAGTGGCAGCCTCCCAGTCTGCTGGGACACGGACACACTGGTTTCCACTCGGAAAGTCTTCCACGAGATCAGGAGACAAAATACAATGTCTCTGATTCCACAGGATCTACTCTCTGCACATCTGTGTAATTATTGACGAGACCTCGGTTCTCTTTGTAGCTTCTTGTCCAGCCTTGTTCAGGTCAGACTTACAGTACCGCTGTTGAAGTCAAACACATCTTTAAAGCTGAGCAGAGAGACTCTGGGAGGAGGCGTGTCCCCCTGCTTCATCCACAGGAAGAGAAGCTAAACCCAAACAGTGCGGCTGCTTATCAAGATCCATAACCATTGGTTTGCCATATTTGTGTAATTTCTCTGCTGTAATCTATTCAACATGTTGATCCATTCATCTTCATCTTCAATTATTACCGTGAGCAGACGGCAATGAGGTTTACGAGCAGCAGTGAGTAATGTGAGGACGTTCTGTGTGGCCCTCTGAGGCCGCAGGCAGCCGGGGGCCGGACTACAATACATACTCAATATAAATACAATATAAAACACATATCCTCCCTCCTGAAGGCTCTAACGCTCTCAGTGTTTAGACGCATTGATTCCACTGTGAGGCCGCTTGGAGGATCTAGTTTTCTGGATTGTATTGTGTTACAGTGATTAAGGCTTCTGATGTTCATCTAATTAACATGGAAAGGTATTTCTAATAGTTCTATATGGATTCTAATGGGCTGCTTTAGTTCAGTGGTGAGCCTGATGATCTCTTGAAGGAAGGACACAGGTCTCCTCCTGTCTGACTGGAACCACGTGGAGCTTCAGCCACACTTCCTGTCCCGTGATGTCAGACTACCTGACATACGAGGAGCTGCCAGGAAGTCTCAGAGACTCACCTTCATGTTGCCCAGCCGTCTGGCTCGGTCAATGACCAGGAACTTCTTGATGAGGTCTCTGGGGGAAGAAACCAAAGTGAATACAAAGCTGTAGTCTCTCTCTCTCTCTCTCTCTCTCTCTCTCTCTCTCTCTCTCTCTCTCTCTCTCTCTCTCTCTCTCTCTCTCTCTCTCTCTCTCTCTCTCTCTCTCTCTCTCTCTCTCTCTCTCTCTCTCTCTCTCTCTCTCTCTCTCTCATACACATCCTGACCAAAGGGTTTCCAGGACTTTTCCATGACTTTAAACCAAATGTCCATTACAAACATTTAGTGAAATCTGGGTGTAAACAGTAAAAAGTGAGTAAATGTAGTATTTAAACTAACAATGAGAATACAAAGCATACAGTAAACCTTAAATGACTCAAATGAATGAGACAATAGTTTGATTAAAAGAATAAACATTTATATAGATGCCTGTATGTATGCCTGCTTATATTTTGAGTCTTTCTTTTAAAAGCATATTCATTATTTCAAACTCAGCGTAAATGAACGACATGAACACGTGAACCGGCCTGTGAAAGGTGACGAGAGCGGCTAACTGAGCCGTGTCTCTTTCACACTCTTTTAATTGAACAAAGTGAGCACTTTTTTTCCCGCCGACAGGAACTTTCTGACAGGATAAACTTGTGCGTGTGATGTAGACGTCACGAGATGATTCACAGCGGTCTTAAATTGGCAGAGTGTCGGAGAGGGAGATGGAGATAAAGGTGCCGTATCTCACACCCGACGAGCTGCCGACAGCCTCATAAATACAGCGGTGGGATGTTGACGAGTCAGCTATTTCTCACTTTTTGTCTAAACCCTTCCTCTGCTTCCAGACAGGAGTGATGTGTCACGGAGAAATATTTTAATCAGCTCTGGGGGGATATATTTGTATTTATGCCTTTTCATGGATTTTACGAAGCAGAATTCCTCTGGAATAGATGGGAACAGGACGTGAGAAGAGAGAGAGGCCATCGAGTAAAAACTGAAGGTCCGCCCTTCATTTTACATCTCAATCATTAAAGATGCTCGCCCTTCGCTTTTCTAATTACAACTTTCAATCTGAGGGTTTCCCCTTTTATAATTTAACAACGGGGGTCCATTGCTTTGGCTCTACAACATTAGCTGCCGGGTCAAGTCTCCACCAAACAGACTTCCACTGGATGTGAAGCTGGAATGTTTGAACATCAGATCACAAGGTCAGGATTTGTGAATTCAACATTCACTGTGGATAAGATAACAGATAAACTAGGACTGTTTAGGTTCTCCTCTAAACTTATCGTTTCAAAATAAACTTCCAGTAAAGGTTTAGTTCTCTCTACTCTGTAGGTTTAGCAACTCTGTAGGTTTAGTAACTCTAGGTTTAGTAACTCTGTAGGTTTAGTAACTCTGTAGGTTTAGTAACTCTGTAGGTTTAGCAACTCTAGGTTTAGCAACTCTGTAGGTTTAGTAACTCTGTAGGTTTAGTAACTCTCTAGGTTTAGTAACTCTCTAGGTTTAGTAACTCTCTAAGTTTAGTAACTCTCTATGTTTAGTAACTCTCTAAGTTTAGTAACTCTGTAGGTTTAGTAACTCTCTAGGTTTAGTAACTCTCTAAGTTTAGTAACTCTCTATGTTTAGTAACTCTCTAAGTTTAGTAACTCTGTAGGTTTAGTAACACTATGTTTAGTAACTCTGTAGGTTTAGTAACTCTAGGTTTAGTAACTCTGTAGGTTTAGTTACTCTGTAGGTTTAGCAACTCTAGGTTTGGTAACTCTCTATGTTTAGTAACTCTGTAGGTTTAGTAAGTCTCTAAGTTTAGTAACTCTGTAGGTTTAGTAACTCTGTAGGTTTAGTAACTCTGTAGGTTTAGTAACTCTAGGTTTAGTAACTCTGTAGGTTTAGTAACTCTGTAGGTTTAGTAACTCTCTATGTTTAGTAACTCTGTAGGTTTAGTAACTCTAGGTTTAGTAACTCTGTAGGTTTAGTAACTCTCTAAGTTTAGTAACTCTGTAGGTTTAGTAACTCTAGGTTTAGTAACTCTAGGTTTAGTAACTCTCTAAGTTTAGTAACTCTGTAGGTTTAGTAACTCTAGGTTTAGTTACTCTGTAGGTTTAGTTACTCTGTAGGTTTAGCAACTCTAGGTTTGGTAACTATGTTTAGTAACTCTGTAGGTTTACTAACTCTGTAGGTTTAGTAACTCTGTAGGTTTAGTTACTCTGTAGGTTTAGTAACTCTGTAGGTTTAGTTACTCTGTAGGTTTAGCAACTCTAGGTTTGGTAACTCTCTAAGTTTAGTAACTCTGTAGGTTTAGTAACTCTCTAAGTTTAGTAACTCTGTAGGTTTAGTAACTCTAGGTTTAGTTACTCTGTAGGTTTAGTTACTCTGTAGGTTTAGCAACTCTAGGTTTGGTAACTATGTTTAGTAACTCTGTAGGTTTACTAACTCTGTAGGTTTAGTAACTCTGTAGGTTTAGTTACTCTGTAGGTTTAGTAACTCTGTAGGTTTAGTTACTCTGTAGGTTTAGCAACTCTAGGTTTGGTAACTCTCTAAGTTTAGTAACTCTGTAGGTTTAGTAACTCTCTAAGTTTAGTTACTCTGTAGGTTTAGTAACTCTCTATGTTTAGTAACTCTGTAGGTTTAGTAACTCTCTAAGTTTAGTAACTCTCTAAGTTTAGTAACTCTCTATGTTTAGTAACTCTCTATGTTTAGTTACTCTGTAGGTTTAGTAACTCTCTAAGTTTAGTTACTCTGTAGGTTTAGTAACTCTCTAAGTTTAGTTACTCTGTAGGTTTAGTAACTCTAGGTTTAGTAACTCTGTAGGTTTAGTAACTCTCTATGTTTAGTAACTCTGTAGGTTTAGTAACTCTCTAAGTTTAGTAACTCTCTAAGTTTAGTAACTCTCTATGTTTAGTAACTCTCTATGTTTAGTTACTCTGTAGGTTTAGTAACTCTCTAAGTTTAGTTACTCTGTAGGTTTAGTAACTCTCTAAGTTTAGTTACTCTGTAGGTTTAGTAACTCTCTAAGTTTAGTTACTCTGTAGGTTCAGTTACTCTGTAGGTTTAGTAACTCTGTAGGTTTAGTTACTCTATGTTTAGTTACTCTGTAGGTTTAGTAACTCTCTAAGTTTAGTTACTCTGTAGGTTTAGTAACTCTCTAAGTTTAGTAACTCTGTAGGTTTAGTAACTCTCTAAGTTTAGTTACTCTGTAGGTTTAGTAACTCTCTATGTTTAGTAACTCTGTAGGTTTAGTAACTCTCTAAGTTTAGTTACTCTGTAGGTTTAGTAACTCTAAGTTTAGTTACTCTGTAGGTTTAGTAACTCTCTAAGTTTAGTTACTCTGTAGGTTTAGTAACTCTCTATGTTTAGTAACTCTGTAGGTTTAGTAACTCTCTAAGTTTAGTTACTCTGTAGGTTTAGTAACTCTAAGTTTAGTTACTCTGTAGGTTTAGTAACTCTCTAAGTTTAGTTACTCTGTAGGTTTAGTAACTCTCTAAGTTTAGTTACTCTGTAGGTTTAGTAACTCTGTAGGTTTAGTTACTCTGTAGGTTTAGTTACTCTGTAGGTTTAGTAACTCTGTAGGTTTAGTTACTCTATGTTTAGTTACTCTGTAGGTTTAGTTACTCTGTAGGTTTAGTTACTCTGTAGGTTTAGTAACTCTGTAGGTTTAATTATTTTCTAGGTTTAATTACTTTCTAGGTTTAGTAACTCTGAATGGACATGAAGTCCAGACATTTTTTAAATAATAGCGACCTCCTGGGTGAACGTCCTGTGTTTATTATGATTTTGGTGAAATCATACTCCAAAGACTTGGAGACTTGCTGTTCTGTATTATTCATGAACGCGTCACAAAGCTCTTTATGACCCAGTGGCTGAGCTTCTCTCAAAGGGTTCACACACAGCTGCTGGCCCTGTACCAGTCAGGGTCTTGTGTCTGTTGGGAGTTGGACTGGTGTGACTCACACATTCCTCTCACACACCTCATGAACTACCAGCTCCCACTCCATGAAGACATGGAGGTGCAGAGGGTGGAAGGTCAGGTCAACACGAGGCCAACATGTCCAACACATCCTTAACGCCCAACTCCTTTTATGACTAATGACCAGACCCGTACTGTGGGTCACCCTGGTCTCCAGTGGGCAGCAGCAGCAGTCTGCCTGCAGTCCTCTGCAAGGCCTTTCCCTCCCTGATGGATGGGAGTGTGTGACATGGAACTGTGTCAGAGTGATATAAATGGCGGAAATATTAGAAATCCTTCTGTCTGCTGGCGCCAAGATAGATGGCTTAAGCGTGTGGAGCCGTGGCTCCGCTGAATTATCAGGGGAAGCAGTCTCCGGGGCCGCGCTGACGGGGCTGATTGAGTGAGCGTGTGCACACACACACGTGCACACACACCCAGGGAGCGCCCAGCCTGTAATCTGGCACATTCCTGCGCCCTCCAGCTGGTTAGAGGGTGTGTCATTAGTGACGGCAGGTCCACCTGAAGCTCCTCTTTAGCTGCAGGGAGCTCTTTGAGACGCACTCAGGAGACCCCGCCCACCGTTTGAAGTGTTCATGCTTTAACAGTCATTTGAGTGGTGAGGGGTGGGTGCATCAGTGACCCTTATCTCCAGACCGGAGGTCAGAACTGGGCTGTAGAGGAGCACCAGGTGAGCTGGTCCCAGGGCTGCACCACAGGTCCACTTCTTGGTGCCGTATAGGGGCCATTTAGAGGTTTTACATTCTCGAGTCAAAAAGTCACACATCTTTCAGGCTGTTCCAGTATTTGTCGACAAATTAGATTATTATTATTTTTTTGTAAATTATATTTTATATTTTAAGGTCAATGAAATACCGTTTTGAATGTTATGTGAAATATAGTAAATACAGATTTGAATGTATTGTTTTGCATGTGTAAAATACAGCAGTAAAATACCCGAAAGCTATGTAATAAAAAGGGCGACCCTGACGTGGCTAAATGAGAACAGAGGCTGTCTGCGTTCAAATTAATTATGTGTTCCTTCAATCTCGACTGTTTGAATCGGTAACAGCCCTCGTACACACACACATACACACACACTCTCCTGGCTTGGTGTCTTACTTGACATAGAAGTCCAGATGGCGCGGGAATTCCAGCTTGCCAGCCAGAATCTTCTGATAGATTCCAAATGGGTTGTCATCAAAGAATGGTGGGTACCTGTGGAGACAAACACACATCAGCCTCTGAAGCCACACACACACGCAGACACACACACACACACACACACTTCATACTCGGCACAAACAGTATGATGCAAGACCAGGTAAAGGAGGCAAGAGCCTGGCTCCGTTTGAAGTGAGTGCAGCGTGAACATGTGGAGAGGTCATGATAACGTTCCGCTGGAGACAGAGCCGCCTTTGTTCCCAGTTCCTTCTGGGATTCTGTGTGTGTGCGTGTGCGTGCGTGTGTGTGTCTGCCACCCACAGGCCTTCTGCTACTGCACTCCACTGAGTGCTTTCCCGGCCTGGACAAGTTATTACCCACAGATGACATAATGGGACCGGCCTCTGAATGCATTACACACGGAGCAGACAGGCGCATAATCGCACCGGTTTGTCACACGCCGCTCGCCTTCCAAGTGTGGAGCTCCAGAGACGGTGGGACGGGGGCGTCTGGGAGCCGGCCGGCTGCCACAGACCACCACAGACCACAGACTCCACTGGTGTGATGTCATGGGTGGAGAATCTGGGTCACTGTGGCAAGATGGGAAGAGAATGACATCATGGCACCATTTTCTGACTTAAATATCAGGTCTAACAGCGGAGGAGGGTGTTGTAGTCAAGACCACCTGAGCAGAGACCGAGTCAAGACCAAGACCAGAGTGTGTCTAGACCGAGTCAAGACCAAGACCAGAGTGTATCTAGACAGAGTCAAGACCTGAGTGTATCTAGACTGAGTAAAGACCAAGACCAGAGTGTATCTAGACCGAGTCAAGACAAAGACCAGAGTGTATCTAGACCGAGTCAAGACCAAGACCAGAGTGTATCTAGACCGAGTCAAGACCAAGACCAGAGTGTATCTAGACCGAGTCAAGACCAAGACCAGAGTGTATCTAGACCGAGTCAAGACCTGAGTGTATCTAGACTGAGTCAAGACCAAGACCAGAGTGTATCTAGACCGAGTCAAGACCAAGACCAGAGTGTATCTAGACCGAGTCAAGACCTGAGTGTATCTAGACTGAGTCAAGACCAAGACCAGAGTGTATCTAGACCGAGTCAAGACAAAGACCAGAGTGTATCTAGACCGAGTCAAGACCAAGACCAGAGTGTATCTAGACCGAGTCAAGACCAGAGTGTATCTAGACCGAGTCAAGACCAGAGTGTATCTAGACCGAGTCAAGACCAGAGTGTATCTAGACCGAGTCAAGGCCAGAGTGTATCTAGACCGAGTCAAGACAAAGACCAGAGTGTATCTAGACCGAGTCAAGACCAAGACCAGAGTGTATCTAGACCGAGTCAAGACCAGAGTGTATCTAGACCGAGTCAAGACCAAGACCAGAGTGTATCTAGACCGAGTCAAGGCCAGAGTGTATCTAGACCGAGTCAAGACCAGAATGTATCTAGACCGAGTCAAGACCAGAGTGTATCTAGACCGAGTCAAGGCCAAGACCAGAGTGTATCTAGACAGAGTCAAGACCAGAGTGTATCTAGACCGAGTCAAGACCAAGACCAGAGTGTATCTAGACCGAGTCAAGACCAGAGTGTATCTAGACCGAGTCAAGACCTGAGTGTATCTAGACTGAGTCAAGACCAAGACCAGAGTGTATCTAGACCGAGTCAAGACAAAGACCGAAGTGTATCTAGACCGAGTCAAGACCAAGACCAGAGTGTATCTAGACCGAGTCAAGACCAAGACCAGAGTGTATCTAGACCGAGACTTTTTTCAAGACCAACTCAGGACCAAAACGAGACCAGTGAGACCCACACTGCATGACACACTTGGGATAAAATGTGGAGATGCAACCAGAGGCACTCCTCAAACCGATGTGAAAGATCCACATTCCCCTGAGAACGCCCACACTAAACAAATGAATATTCCTCTTTGTCAGATATTATACTGTATGTGTGTGTATGTACGAGTGTAACACCACAAAATGTCTTGATAAAATAATCACTGTTGATTATGAGTGGGAGTTTTCCTTTGTTTTCTCTGAGCAATCACAGTAATGATGTTAACAAATCAAATCACAGAATGCACAGTTAGTAATATCTCCACGGTGGTGGTTTTGAAATAAAATCCTGAGGCCGAGAAAAGGCAGAGTAAAAATGGAGTCGATTCCAAGACGAGACGGAGACCTTCATAAAGTGGTCTTGAGACCGATCTTGAGTACTACAAAAATGGTCAACAGTATTTGCTAGAAATGTATAATTACACATGATCATAAAAATGTAAAGAGGGAGACAGTTGGGCTGCTTTATTTAACAGATGTCAGCGGTCGCGTTCGACTGCTGTTGAGACTTAAAGAGACTCGGCCGTATAGTCACGTGGTTATAGAGACTCGGCCGTATAGTCACATGGTTAAAGAGACTCGGCCGTATAGTCACGTGTTAAAGAGACTCGGCCGTATAGTCACGTGTTAAAGAGACTCGGCCGTATAGTCACGTGTTAAAGAGACTCGGCCGTATAGTCACGTGTTAAAGAGACTCGGCCGTATAGTCACATGGTTAAAGAGACTCGGCCGTATAGTCACGTGTTAAAGAGACTCGGCCGTATAGTCACGTGGTTAAAGGACTCGGCCGTATAGTCACATGGTTAAAGAGACTCGGCCGTATAGTCACGTGGTTAAAGAGACTCGGCCGTATAGTCACGTGGTTAAAGGGACTCGGCCGTATAGTCACGTGGTTAAAGAGACTCGGCCGTATAGTCACATGGTTAAAGGGACTCGGCCGTATAGTCACATGGTTAAAGAGACTCGGCCGTATAGTCACGTGGTTAAAGAGACTCGGCCGTATAGTCACATGGTTAAAGAGACTCGGCCGTATAGTCACGTGGTTAAAGAGACTCGGCCGTATAGTCACGTGGTTAAAGAGACTCGGCCGTATAGTCACGTGGTTAAAGAGACTCGGCCGTATAGTCACATGGTTAAAGGGACTCGGCCGTATAGTCACATGGTTAAAGAGACTCGGCCGTATAGTCACATGGTTAAAGACACTCGGCCGTATAGTCACGTGTTAAAGAGACTCGGCCGTATAGTCACATGGTTAAAGAGACTCGGCCGTATAGTCACGTGGTTAAAGAGACTCGGCCGTATAGTCACGTGGTTAAAGAGACTCGGCCGTATAGTCACGTGGTTAAAGAGACTCGGCCGTATAGTCACGTGGTTATAGAGACTCGGCCGTATAGTCACATGGTTAAAGAGACTCGGCCGTATAGTCACATGGTTAAAGAGACTCGGCCGTATAGTCACATGGTTAAAGAGACTCGGCCGTATAGTCACGTGGTTAAAGAGACTCGGCCGTATAGTCACGTGTTAAAGGACTCGGCCGTATAGTCGCATGGTTAAAGAGACTCGGCCGTATAGTCACGTGGTTAAAGAGACTCGGCCGTATAGTCACGTGGTTAAAGAGACTCGGCCGTATAGTCACGTGGTTAAAGAGACTCGGCCGTATAGTCACATGGTTAAAGAGACTCGGCCGTATAGTCACATGGTTAAAGAGACTCGGCCGTATAGTCACATGGTTAAAGAGACTCGGCCGTATAGTCACGTGGTTAAAGAGACTCGGCCGTATAGTCACGTGGTTAAAGAGACTCGGCCGTATAGTCACATGGTTAAAGAGACTCGGCCGTATAGTCACATGGTTAAAGAGACTCGGCCGTATAGTCACATGGTTAAAGAGACTCGGCCGTATAGTCACGTGGTTAAAGAGACTCGGCCGTATAGTCACGTGTTAAAGGACTCGGCCGTATAGTCGCATGGTTAAAGAGACTCGGCCGTATAGTCACGTGTTAAAGGACTCGGCCGTATAGTCGCATGGTTAAAGAGACTCGGCCGTATAGTCACGTGTTAAAGGACTCGGCCGTATAGTCACGTGGTTAAAGAGACTCGGCCGTATAGTCACATGGTTAAAGAGACTCGGCCGTATAGTCACGTGGTTAAAGAGACTCGGCCGTATAGTCACGTGGTTAAAGAGACTCGGCCGTATAGTCACGTGGTTAAAGAGACTCGGCCGTATAGTCACATGGTTAAAGGACTCGGGCCGTATAGTCACGTGGTTAAAGAGACTCGGCCGTATAGTCACGTGGTTAAAGGACTCGGGCCGTATAGTCACATGGTTAAAGAGACTCGGCCGTATAGTCACATGGTTAAAGGACTCGGGCCGTATAGTCACATGGTTAAAGAGACTCGGCCGTATAGTCACATGGTTAAAGGACTCGGGCCGTATAGTCACATGGTTAAAGAGACTCGGCCGTATAGTCACGTGGTTAAAGAGACTCGGCCGTATAGTCACGTGGTTAAAGAGACTCGGCCGTATAGTCACGTGGTTAAAGAGACTCGGCCGTATAGTCACGTGGTTAAAGAGACTCGGCCGTATAGTCACATGGTTAAAGTGACTCGGCCGTATAGTCACGTGTTAAAGGACTCGGCCGTATAGTCGCATGGTTAAAGGACTCGGCCGTATAGTCACATGGTTAAAGAGACTCGGCCGTATAGTCACGTGTTAAAGGACTCGGCCGTATAGTCACATGGTTAAAGAGACTCGGCCGTATAGTCACGTGTTAAAGGACTCGGCCGTATAGTCACGTGGTTAAAGAGACTCGGCCGTATAGTCACATGGTTAAAGAGACTCGGCCGTATAGTCACGTGGTTAAAGAGACTCGGCCGTATAGTCACATGGTTAAAGAGACTCGGCCGTATAGTCACGTGTTAAAGGACTCGGCCGTATAGTCACATGGTTAAAGAGACTCGGCCGTATAGTCACGTGTTAAAGGACTCGGCCGTATAGTCACGTGGTTAAAGAGACTCGGCCGTATAGTCACATGGTTAAAGAGACTCGGCCGTATAGTCACGTGGTTAAAGAGACTCGGCCGTATAGTCACGTGGTTAAAGAGACTCGGCCGTATAGTCACGTGGTTAAAGAGACTCGGCCGTATAGTCACATGGTTAAAGAGACTCGGCCGTATAGTCACATGGTTAAAGGACTCGGGCCGTATAGTCACGTGGTTAAAGAGACTCGGCCGTATAGTCACATGGTTAAAGGACTCGGGCCGTATAGTCACGTGGTTAAAGAGACTCGGCCGTATAGTCACGTGGTTAAAGGACTCGGGCCGTATAGTCACATGGTTAAAGAGACTCGGCCGTATAGTCACATGGTTAAAGGACTCGGGCCGTATAGTCACGTGGTTAAAGAGACTCGGCCGTATAGTCACGTGGTTAAAGGGACTCGGCCGTATAGTCACGTGGTTAAAGGGACTCGGCCGTATAGTCACGTGGTTAAAGGGACTCGGCCGTATAGTCATGTGGTTAAAGGGACTCGGCCGTATAGTCATGTGAGATCAACGTGTGAAATTACAAACACATTAATGTCAGAATATCAGAGGAGGTTCTGAGCATATTCTCACTCTTTTATTTCAACGGCCTCAGGAGCTTTACGCTGGAGCCAAACAGGAAGAAGGTTCCTCTTTAGCCCCTTCTGGACTAACAGTCCTGACACCACCTCTTTCATTCTTCAATAGGAGTTATGTTAGAAGGTGCCACAGAAGTTAGAGGAAGGTGGCCTGTGTCCTCCGTCTCTCATCAGTTCGCTCCACTGAACTGAGGTGGATGAGGCCTGACCGGGGATCAGGGAGAGATGGGACGGGAGTTAATAACTTTTTTATGCACTCGATCCAGGAAATTGGGTCCGGGAATAGACGCGTTTTGATTAAATTGGGATTCTTTGATGCAATTTTTTTTTCTATAATTAACATGAAGTGACCCTTAGCCTGAGCTACCCCACACACTGAAGCAGGTCTTCGTCTGTGGGATAGTCACATGCATCACAACCGCGACACTCGCAGGATGATTGCTTTGCATTAGGAGCAGCGGTCCGGCCTGCAGGCAGGATGATGGAGAGAAGACCCCTTCTTTTCCTTATACTCTCTCTTGGCTTCCTCCCTTGGGGGTGCGGGGGCCCTGAATGTTTTCTCAACTTGCACTTCACCCCAGAGGTGGATGATCTGGCCCCGCTAACCTTTCAGAAGCAGCCGCTACATTCTTGGATCAGGCCCTCTGAAGAACATACACAATGCTGCAGATGAAGGGAGCTCTTTGTCTGAGGGCCTCACAGCGGAGCCCCTCCCTGGACACGGCTAGCGATGTGCACAGCCCGGACCGCAACACTTCAAAGCCCGCCCTGATGCATGCTGGGAGATGGTTGCATTCTTTCCATGAATTCAAAGCCAGGTAGCTTTTCTTCTCAGGATTTAAAGGGGATGAAGGGTGAGGCCAGCTGACCTTTCAGGAGGAAGCTGCTCCATATCGGGGAGCTAAAGCAGGGAGATTATTAAACATTTATATCTCATTGACTATATAAACATACAGGAACACCCCAATGTGAAGCGCATTTAATATGACATCTGATCAAATTGCACACAATAAAGGCAGGTTAATACGCCTGCGTTGAATCCATGTCTGTTTGACTCTAAATGACCATAATGTACCAAATGAACATCTTAATGTATTGAAGGAGACTTGAAACTAGAGATTGAGACATAAACTCATGTTTACAATGTTTACTGAGGGAATACATCAAGAGAGAAGTCAATTATTTAGACTTCTATACAACCAGAGGAGTCGCTCCCTGGTGGTCACTAGAGAGAATGCAGCTTTAACACATGAAGCATAGACTTCTATACAACCAGAGGCTTCTACGTTGGCTTGACCTGGAGGTTGCCACCTGGTGGCGTCGCAATTCCTCCTGAAATATTTCAGGCTTTAATTTACTGATGTTTCACAGGCATTATGTTTACGATGTTCAACGTGTTAGCATGAATTAGCACTAAACGCTGATGGCATTTGTTCTGCAGGTATTTCGTACTATACTGTGTCCCTCAGTGCAACTTGTTGTTCTGTCTAATAAGTGAACTAAGTCTGAACTGTGACGTCCTGTCACGCTTTTAGTGCTCAGAGCAGCAAATGTAATTCCATTAACCTCCAGTGTATTGGGGTGGAGGCAGACGTCACAGACACATCTCTGAAAGCCTTTACGAATACAAACCAAACCATCAACATGTTGAGATACACTGTGGTAGGATCCTGTTTTGTGAAGTGGTTTTCTTAGTTAGTTTAGAGTTAGTGCTCCGAACACGGACAGAGGCCACTACCTCCTGAGGGAAAACACAAGACTCCCAGCCAATATCCAGGTAGGGCCATGCTATTAAAGCGGGTCAACTAATCAACTGTTGGATTCAGGAATGTCACCTGAGTCAACGAGGAAAATGCCAACGAGGAAACTGACATTATTATTCACGTGAGCGACAGACAACCAAGTAGAGCTCTTCCTGAAGCGGATCAGCGCCATCGTTCCCTCCGCGCAACGATGATCACCATCATGTGAACGACAGGAGGTTCCCCACCGAGACCGGAGCAGAGTCGATCAACAGAACGTTGCTTTGCTCCACACAGGCTCCGCCCCCGCTCTCTCTCTCTTGCAGGGTTGTGGTGTCCGGTTGCATCACTCCTGTACAGGTGTTCCTGTTATTGTGTCCACCCTCTGTGCGTCTTTCCAGTCGTTTTGAGAAATGATCGTCAAAGTTCACTCCAGTCAAGAGTTGCTCAAAGCGTTTACTGTCTGGCTTCATTTCATGTGTGTGAGTGAGTGAGTGAGTGAGTGAGTGTGAGAGAGAGAGAGAGAGAGAGAGAGAGAGAGAGAGAGTGAGAGTGTGTGTCTGAGAGTGTGTGTGAGTGTGTGTGCGTGTGTGAGAGTGAGAGTGAGTGAGTGAGTGAGAGAGTGAGTGTGAGATGTTTGACACCAGGTCAGCTGTGCTTGTGTTTGTTGAAGGGAAGAGATCTAGACTCTCCTGGTGAGTGTGTGAGTGTGTGAGTGTGAGAGCTGCTCTGGTGGAGGAGAGCGCCCCCCGGTGGTCACAGAGTGTGTGAGGAGCAGCACTTACCCAGCCAGCATTTCAAAGATGAGGATGCCCAGAGCCCACCAGTCCACCGCCCGGCCGTGACCTTTGCTCTGGATGACCTCTGGGGCCAGGTACTCCGGGGTCCCGCACAGAGTCCAGGTCCTGACAACACACAGAGAGCTGGTATTATGGGATTGATAACTAATCATTCAAGTTATTTATGGAGCAGAAACCAGATATGTTGTGGCTCCTCCTCATCAACCAGAACCAGAACCAGCAGATGACCCGTTTCCAACCCAGATCCAGCCATTTAGGCCTCATGCCGATGTGACGTTGTCCATGTGTTTGTTTCCCTAACTGCTGCTCTGCTTTTCATGTTGTTGTTGTCCTAATTCGTTGTTCTAATTATTCCGTTTCATCATTGAATTAATCTGCCTTTTCTTTTTCCAAATGAGTCGATTCATCTTCTCAACAGTTTTCAGGATTCCGGTTCTACGACTTCAGACGAGGTCGAGCAGCACGTTCTCACGTTCACACCATCCACGGGTTATCAACCGGCTGACGGGTTTCCTTCCAATCAACGCATCTATTCATAGAACATTGGTTTCGGCTCTCGCAGGAGTGATGGTTCTCATCTTCTCCAGGGCAGCGACTCGTCTTATTCTCGTCTGTTTTCAAGAAGCCGACATCAGATCCACAACGAGGAAAACACGGCTGGCAAAGAGCAATTATCCTAAAATGACTCGGCTATTTTCACATGAAGATGTAATGTTTAGAAGTCTAGCTACGTAGCGATGAGCCACAGTCATATATATATACACACACACATAGACATACATACAGGGTTCATACACATTCTGACCAATGGATTCCATGACTTTAAACCAAATGTCCATGACCAACATTTAGTGAAATCTGGGTGTAAACAGTAAAAAGTGAGTAAATGTAGTATTTAAACTAACAATGAGAATACAAAGCATACAGTAAACCTTAAATGACTCAAATGAATGAGACAATAGTTTGATTAAAAGAATAAACATTTATATAGATGCCTGTATGTATGCCTGCTTATATTTTGAGTCTTTCTTTTAAAAGCATATTCATTATTTCAAACTCAGCGTAAATGAACGTCATGAACACATGAATATAACACATTTACATGACTTTTACTAAACTTTGCGGATTCTATTTTTCTCAAGGACTTTTCCAGGCCTGGAAATAACCGTTTTAAAATTCCCAGACTTTTCCAGGTTCCATGAATGTAAGAACCCTGTATATACACATGTATGAGTATTGGTACACACATATATATATATATATATATATATATATATATATATTGGACAGGAGTGTGAACCAGGAAGTCTGAAGCAGATGAAGGCATCTGGAGCTGATTGACGGCGTAACACACATGCTCAGTGTTTGCTGTGAAAGCCACTTGTCCTCTGATGAAGAGCACTTGGCCCGGCGCCAGCCTTTCATCGTCTGTCACCGATATCACCTGGGTAATGACCTCTTTCGGCCAGTTGCCATGGTGACGGTAATTTGTATGGAAATGATGTCGGTTCCTGGCGGAGGGTAGAGGAGGCTGCCGCTGTCGGGGGAGGGGTGAGAGACGCGTGGGAGAAGACGCCCGGTGTCGCTGCTCAGAGCCGGGATGCACTGAGCCCGTCTGCCTGCAGGGGGCGCTGCGGGGCCGCTCCGTCCTGAACACCACTACAAGAGAGCCGGAGGCAATGAGGCAGTTGTCTTCCTATCCGAGGCAATTCTGCCGTCCTCCATTTCTATAAGTGGGTCACTTGAACATCAGAGGTATCTACTCCCCGTCTGATTTGCTCTCCCAGTTTGGGGAAATGTAATCTCACTCCATTATGTTTACATGTCAGCGGGTCAACGCTCGGGAGAAACACTGCATATAAAGCCGTCTCTTTCTCCTGCGGTGCATCTTTTCAATTCTGCCGAGGTCGCCGGGAGGCCGACTGGAGCTAATTCTGACTAAATGACAGCAGCCGGGGGAAGTTAGCTGCAGCGGGTTCTTGGAGTTGGGAAGGTTTCCTCAGATTCCCAGAAGAGCCCACGGAGAACACACAGGGCGTGAGCCAGATGGCTCTGCTTGTTCCTCGACCAGAGGATCGTTCTACCGCCATTTTGTGAGAATACAATACCTGTAGAGGAAGAACTGCTCCATATTTCACCAGAAAAAAAAGCTAATCCTATCAATATTCAATGAATATATGAAGAAATGTCCTTTTTTGTAGCAGAATAGTTAAATCATATTTATTATGGGACTCATTAGAAGGCGAAAGTGAGACACAGTGGGGGAAAACAATGTGTGTGTTTGGCTATCAGCTAACAGCTAACGGAACCATCAAGCTAACGGAACCACGGCCACAGCTGAGACGTGCGAGTGGGAAACGAGTCCGATAGTCTCGATGGAGATCAAGAAGAGTGTTTCTAGTGTTTTAACGCTTCAACCACTCGTTTCTCAGGTTCAAGTCTTTAAACTTGACACTGAGACAAGCAGACACAGACCCATACACGACCTCCAGAGTCTGAGACGCGTTTCTTCCAAGAATTTCCACCAAATCCACACGCAGCAGCTGCATCAAAGTGGAGGGGGATGTACAGGATGAGCTCAGACCCACAGTGAGGAGCGACAGCCGCTTTGTGGTTCACTTCCTACTGACAATCAATCAGGCATCAAACATTCACGGGCAGAGAGCGGAGAATCAGCGACTGTCATTCAGCTGCAGCCGCACACCACAACATGAGGAAAGTACACGATGTGCGGCGGCAGCTGAATGACACACGTCTGGCTGAAGACCAGCAGCAGGGCCACGCGTCCATGTCGGCCCCTAAATGTCAGACCGGCCCTGTGATGGGATCGGCCCCCGATACCGGTTGTAAACGGAGCGGCGTGCAGCGGCACAAGGCTGTGCAGAGATAATGGAGATTAAACGCACATCTTGTTCCACCTCTTCCACGTAATGAATGTAGCTCTTAACTTTAATCTCCGAAGCGGGACAAGAAGTCTGTCTGAATGACAAAACACTTTAGAATCCTGATACCTTTTTTTTTATCTGAGCGGCATGGAGGAAATCTTATCCGTGCTTTTATCTCTGACCCAGAGACGGTGGTGTGTCTACTGTATGTGCACCGAAGAGAGCAGCTAGAAACCAAACCAGATCCCACCAGCACTGGGTTCTGATTCCATTATGGATCAATCTGGATTATTCCTCTGATTGATTGTCTGGTTGTGTCGTCTACAAAACGTCCGAAAATAGTGACAAATGCTCATCACAAGATCCTCTTTTGAGCTGGTAGGAAACTCCAAAAAAACTGATTATTCTCACTTCTGTTTCCTGTTTCTGTGTCACATGGGTTTCCCCACGGCCCCGCCCCTTATCTCCCATCGCCATTGGGAGAAGTGAACACATATTATGGCCGACTCTTTAAATATCGGACCAATTTTCACAAGCAACGTATGTTCAGAACATTCTGACATCCGTCATTCTTCAGACGGAAACAATTCAGGAGTTTTGCGAGATCCGGTGAGTATTATTGGTAATGCCAAATACGGCAAACACGTCATGAACACGCCCACTGAGGAGACAGGAAGTGCATCCCAAACAGATGCAGCTTGTAACAGAGCCTCTCTGAAGCACAAACACAGAGATCAAAGGAGACATTGACTTCTCCAAGTCTGGATTTCAGACTAGATCTGACCTCTTCTTTTCAATCAGGCCTCCTAGACTTGGACTGACCCGTCTGAGCTCCAATCATCTTTTAAACTCCACAGTTTAGTCAAATTATCTACTTGTTTCCTTTGTCCTCTCCTACCTTGCTTCCCCTCTCTTCCCTGTCCATTTAAACTTCTTCATAATCACTCTGCACTCGGCTGTCAAAAGGACGTGATGTTACTACCGTCACCTGTCAGAGAGCTTCTTCGCGAAGCCGAAGTCGGTCAGGCGGATGTGTCCTTCGCTGTCCAGCAGGATGTTCTCCGGCTTGAGGTCGCGGTACACGATTTCTTTGGAGTGCAAGTACTCGATGGCGCACACGATCTCGGAGGTGTAGAAGAGGCCGGCGGCATTGCTGAAGCGCCCGCGGCTGCGCAGGTAGCTGAATAGCTCGCCGCCCGGCACGTAGTCCATCAGCATGTAGAGGAAGCGCTCGTCGTGGTGGGTCCAAAACCTGAGAAGAAAAGATAAAATAAGATAATCCTTCATTGCAGTGGGGAAATTGCAGGATTACAGCAGCGGTGCACACAGAGACACATAGTAAGTAAAGAAATCAAGTAATATAAATAAACAGTAAAACAGTAAAGAAGAATAGCAATATTAAATATACAGACGGAGTAAAAACAGTATATAAAAAGTATTTAAATGTGTTATATATTGCACCAGATGATGAATGTAATAATAAGTTCTAAGTGTTTGTGGTCTACTGTGAGCTCAGCTTGTTATGCAGCCTGACAGCAGCGGGAAGGAAGGACTTTCCTTGACGGTGGTTTGAATACACGTTAACATCAAGTCAGCCCACAGTTGTGCTGCCAGTCCACTGGAGGGTAAAGGAGTTAAAGTACTCTCTGATGACTGGAGGAAATCAGATCAGATGAGAAGCTGTATCTGTCTCAGACTGGAGCGGGCGGCTACAACTATTTCAGCTGCAAGTGCCCTTCAGAGGAATACGATCCGGAGCTCTGGCACTGATGAAGATGGAGGAGGCTCCACGTTTCCCAGAAGTGCTGGCTGCCGGCCACAGAGACCACGCCGGACTCTTTCCTGCACGGCTGCTCTGTCTCCACTTCCTCTGGCTGCTTTCTGTTTGCCTCCATCTACAAGCTACCATCCCATTTAGCTTTACTATCAAAAAGCGTGTGAATATAATTGTGGGATTGCATTGCTCTGCAACAGCTTGAGTCCATGTTTACTTCCTGTCAGCTGATGTCAATTACATCAGGTGCACTCAATCAAATGGGATGCTCTATAGTGAAATGAGAGCGTTGTTGCCCGAAGAAACAGAGCGTTCATATATGAAGAAACAAAGCGTTCTATATGAAAGAAAAACGTTCAACGTTCCTCTCGATGTATAATAATAATTCTAATATAGTATTGTATGATAAAATAGTGCGTGTTCCAGTGAGGACTCTGCTGCTCCAGTTTGTGCCAGAGGTCTTGAGGAACGCACCGATACACTGCAACCAGAAATAACCTGCGGCGCCTCTAGAATGTTTGGCGGTCTCTATATTGTAGAGCGGGACCTTTAATACTGTGAGAGAAATGTTGTTCAGAATAGTTAAATAGATAAATAATGCCGCATGATAAATAAAAGGCTACAATAGAGGCTGTGACCTTTAGTCTCTCTGTTTCTCGGACGCTTGGTTCACTTGGATCCTGATGAACAGCTGATAAATAAAGATATTAGTTCAGAGATGTTTGAGGTCATAAGGAAACACCGTCCCCATTACAGAAATGACTCACTACATATCGCTCTTATGTATTTAATCAGTGTTCTAAATGTAAAGGTACCTTATCTTAAACGTTTTTCTTTTCTTTGTGAGTGTCGTATCAATTTCCAAAATCCAGAATGTGTCAGTTCTTAATAAATGAGGTGCACATTTCATCTTCCTCGTCTTATCTCGGGGCTGTTTTAGTTAGTGTGTACTTCAGGCAGAGCAGCTGTTTAAGGTTTCCGTGAGCATCTCGGAGTCTTTCTCCTGTAAGAGCTCACGTGGGTCAACACGACACCGGCTGGCTGCTGATCCTCTCTCTAACGGTCTCAGAACACTGAGGCTGCTGCCGCCGAGACGGAAACAAGAAGCGACACATCAATTACTACAAACTGCAGAGATGCAGGCATTTCACATCTACAATACAACAGTGAGCCTTTATTATGGATTACCATAACTCCGTCTCCACTGGAGCCGAACCACGAAAGAGCATCTCAGAATGTGTGGAGGCTGAATATGAGCAGCAGTCCTGATTAATAACTGTGAGGACGACCTGATATCATATCATGTGTGTCATACTGTGTTGACGTGACAAACATGAACACTGTAATGACTTGATTACATTTAAATTCATGCATAAATACTTAATGCGGCAGTACCAGACTATTTACTTAATAACTACAACATTTGTTGTGAAGTCATGTTCTCAGACACGGGGACATTGTTGTATTGAAACTAGAGCAAAGTATAGATGGAGGAGAATTGTTATTCATGGTTTGCTCCTTAAGTCTCCATATTACAGTGGATTTGTATCAGTGGTTTCTGATATGTATCTATTGTATTATGGAAATGCTATCGGAATAGGGTTCGGATTGAATTCATTATGCATAAAATCTACTGAGGCGGTGGACAGAAAAGGTGAATACTTAATGTGATTATAAAACACTGGTGTTTTAAATTGTGTTCCTCACTTTAATAGAGCATAGTATGAGATTTGGAGTATTTCGATGGCCTCTCAAGGTGGCAACGCCTGAGAGCCGCTGGCTCAGAGCTAACAGCGCTAACCGCGCTAACAGCCCTCTACAGCACTAACTGCGCTAACAGCGCTACAGTACAAACTACAGCAAATGGGCAGACAGAGAGAACAGCGTGTACCTTCATTAATGCTCCAAATGTTGTGTATTACTCCTTTAAAAAAGCTCCCCAACAGGAGCAGCTGTTCTCAACGGCTGGGTCTCAGAACTGCCACACGGTTGGATTCAAGTTAAAAAATGTTTTGGTAATTCACAAAGCAAGTCGTTTTTAAATCTAAATGTGTGACACAAGAATACACATGAATGAAACAAAGCATACTATCGATGCCCGGTTCAGTTTGAATACCAGCGGGCCAACCACGACACACCGTCAGTAGAGACCAACGGGTCTGCTCGCCGTGAGCAGCCAACGCTTCCCCGGTGGCGCTGACACACACCGGGTCGTGATGTGGAGGACGACCCTGTGCCAGTAAAAACTTGAAAGCATGTGGAGAGAAAAGATGACGGATGGATCCATAATGGAGGACAGTGATGGGTGAAGGTGAGCAGAATATTTATTTGTGTGGTTGCAGCTGACAGTGACATATACACATGTTTACAGCCCGTTTATCTTCTCCAAAGGTCCCAAAGGTTGAGAGCTCCTGGCTTAGAGGACAAAATACTGCCATTAAATTATATTTATCTTCCTCTTTTACTGTGAAAAAACACACAATAATGTAAATATTCTCCGTAGATTAAATGCTTTTTACGGTCTGTGATATGTGAATGATGAGCAACAGTGTTGTGATGCATTGCATCAAACAGAGAGCTGCATGAAACAGCAGCAAAGCATCTGTATGCGCCTCACAAACTGGAGAAAAATGTCTCAATCTGGTGCAAAATAGCAAAAAACAACAAATTAGTCAAATGATTTCCAGAGACATCTCAGTTGTTTGGGTTGAACAAACGAGATCGAGCATGTTCAGGAATTTAATTTGGACAGAGCAAGGCTAGCTTCAGTCTTTGAGCTAAGCTAGGCTAAGCTCCGACAAGCTCTTCTGACCTTTTCCTTTAAATTAAATGACAGTCTCTGTTATCTCGCCTGTTATAGACTGCATGTGGTCTCTCTGCAGCTACTCAAACAGGATGTGAACAACAACTGTACAGTAACTAGCTAACCTGACTACGTTAAAGCTCCGATGGAGATCTGAGACAAAGGTGTGCAACAACAAAAAGCTTTTTAATCAAGCTCAGTATTCATTTGCATGCTGTCCGTATGCTCTACAGCTCTCAAGGCTGCTTCTTCTTTCTTTAACCTTTTAAAAAACATCCTATTTTTAGGACCTTTCCTCGAAAATGTCATACCCAAACTAAAAAGGGTGTATCTCTGCAACCACTAGGGCTATTTGAATAATGTTGGTGTAATAATAAAAGCTACACATGTGAGATTTTGTTCAGATGTGTAAATATCAGTCTATATGTTACTGGTTAAGAGTAAATGAAGATGACACACAGAAAAAGAAAAAAAATGGTTTCAGGTCCGCTTAGAAAGAAATCACTTTCAGGATGATTATTTGCACAATATGTGAACATTCTCTAACCCAAATCATAGCACAATATGTGAACATTCTCTAACCCAAATCATAGCACAATATGTGAACATTCTCTAACCCAAATCATAGCTCAATATGTGAACATTCTCTAACCCAAATCATAGCACAATATGTGAACATTCACTAACCCAAATCATAGCACAATATGTGAACATTCTCTAACCCAAATCATAGCTCAATATGTGAACATTCTCTAACCCAAATCATAGCACAATATGTGAACATTCACTAACCCAAATCATAGCACAATATGTGAACATTCTCTAACCCAAATCATAGCTCAATATGTGAACATTCTCTAACCCAAATCATAGCTCAATATGTGAACATTCACTAACCCAAATCATAGCTCAATATGTGAACATTCTCTAACCCAAATCATAGCTCAATATGTGAACATTCTCTAACCCAAATCATAACACAATATGTGAACATTCTCTCTGCAAAGGTTGACTTTGATAAAGTGAAGCAGAACAAAGTTAGAGTTAGAACAGAGAACATTCAGGCGAGGTCTCCAACATTTGCATTGGGGCACATTTGCGCACATCTGTGACATTTGAATTTTTTCATGTACCAAACCATATATTTCACTTATTGTGTTCAATACATCGAAATACAGCATTTTGGGGCTTTTTGTTTTTATAAAGCTATGATTTACAGTTTCATATAACAGTCGCTCAGTCTTCCTGGTTTTTAAAAGGTGTTTAAGTGCCGTTTGAATGAAGTGGAACTGATGCGTTTTCTTGTGGAACAGAGACCTGTATTTCTAATCTCAATCCAAGTGTCAGAATGCACTTGAATTTTGACCTTTCTCATTAGAAAGGTTCAGCCGGTGGGCCGTGAGCTCTACCCTCCCCGTTCCTTCGGTGTGTGTGTGAGTGTGTGTGAGCGGACTCACAGTCGGATGAGGAAGGGGTGGTTGACCTCGGACAGCACCTCCTTCTCGTTGTGGACGTGCTGCTCCTGCTTCAGTCGGATCACGTCCGGGATCTTCATCTGCTTCAGGGCGTAGAAGGCCCGGTTCTTCTTGTCCTTCACCAGGAAGACTCGGCCGAAGGTCCCGGTGCCTGAGGGGGGAGACAGGGGTTTAACCACAGCGCTGGGGAACAACTCCACCATGACACACCGCTTAGCTAACGCCCTACATGTATTGATTGTAGGGCTGTGCGGTACCGGTATACCGGTTTCAAATTTCCATACGGTATGAATTTTTCATATACCGTTATACCGGTGCATAGCGTAACAACTGTTGTCGCTGTTAGGCAGGCAGCAACATTTATTTTTTCATCGCTGAGGACGCAGCGGTCGGAGCTACTTATGTGTCATGGTTCTAACTTTAGTCATGGTTATAACTTTAATCACAGTTCTAACTTTAATCACGGTTATAACTTTAGTCACGGTTCTAACTTTATAACAACAATTAATAACCCACAACTAACGCTCTTTAACAGGTAAAACACCACAACACAACATAAACAATTTATAAAAGTAATAATTGTACATTTATAAAATTACACCGCCGAACTGCATGCTGGGTAAAGCTCGTCCACTATCTCAACAAGAAGAAACTCCGTCGCAGGAAGAGACAGACCCTTCCGGTCTGAATGAATGTGTTTACTCGGAAAAAAATACCGTGAAACCGCCAGAATCTTACAAAATACCGTGACATAAATTTTTGGCCATACCGTCCAGCCCTAGCACTTCACTGATGTTCAAACCTGTCACTCATCAGTAATGACAGAAAACAACATCCAGTGATGTCGAGCACAAGCAGAAGGATGCTGTCAGCATTAGGAGGCGAGGTTCTGACTCCATCAAAGGTCTTCCAATTCAGTCATCCGAAAAAGTGATATAATAAGTGACGCATGAGAAATACAGACGAGTAGAAGGATTATTTTCAATCTCTGACCAACAGCAAAGCCTCCCAGTGGAGAAGTGGTTGGAAAGATTCATCCATTATCACAATATTGGGTCAAATAACTTCCTGTCAGCAGAGAGCGCTCAGCTCTGCTTACATCACTCAGTGTTTTCAGAGTCCTTCGTGGTGCTCTGCTGTGAGAATGGAATGAGACTCAAGAGGGTTTTACATCATTATTTTCTTAACAACAAATCTGTGTGTCATTCCATAAACTAGAGCCGAAACCATTGGTTTATTTTTATGATCCATCTGAGTTAAGATCTTATTTTTGACAGGAAGGTTTGGACAGATTTAAAACACTTAATTTCCACCGTGAACTAAATATTAATTTCAAAGCAATTTTAAACCAACATCCCATGGTGCACCTGTGACGTCGGTTTAAATCTGTCATTTCTAAGGGCTTTGTAGCAGTTGGTTGAGGAGAAGCAGATTTTAACTGTTTAATTGTACTCTCATTAAGTCATTATTGTTCACTAAGAATATTTCAACCTGTTTTCCATATGAATCCACAAGTGGAGTCTCTCTAGCTGCCAGTCATGGCAACGTTTATTCACACATGTATTCCCTTCATCCCAGGACCCTCTCTCACAGCTCCCCATCCCAGGACCCTCTCTCACAGCTCCCCATCCCAGGACCCTCTCTCACAGCTCCCCATCCCAGGACCCTCTCACAGCTCCCCATCCCAGGACCCTCTCACAGCTCCCCATCCCAGGACCCTCTCTCACAGCTCCCCATCCCAGGACCCTCTCTCACAGCTCCCCATCCCAGGACCCTCTCACAGCTCCCCATCCCAGGACCCGCTCACAGCTCCCCATCCCAGGACCCGCTCACAGCTCCCCATCCCAGGACCCTCTCTCACAGCTCCCCATCCCAGGACCCTCTCTCACAGCTCCCCATCCCAGGACCCTCTCACAGCTCCCCATCCCAGGACCCTCTCACAGCTCCCCATCCCAGGACCCTCTCACAGCTCCCCATCCCAGGACCCTCTCACAGCTCCCCATCCCAGGACCCTCTCACAGCTCCCCATCCCAGGACCCTCTCACAGCTCCCCATCCGGACCAGGCATCAGTGACGAGTCAGTCACAATATATACACTTCAGTGGATTATTATATACAGAAACATATGTATAAATGTTTTGCTATTATCTGTTTTGAATGCTTCATGTAAACAGCCAGTATTAGCTGTTATTATATACACAGTGTAATAATATCCATGTACATTGAATGTTTACTCTGTCTGTCTTCACTAATTGTGTAGTTTGTTCAATGTCTGTAATATTTGAACATAGGATTATAGTATTTACTTCTACTAAAGTGTTGAGTTGCTGTGCTAAACCATAATAATCTATCTAGACTGTGTGATGGGCCGACCAGAGAAGACCCAGTTTGGGGCCGCAGGAGGGAGAGTGGCGGCCGGTCAGAGGAGGGGGCCTCACGTGGCCCTCACTCCATTCACTCCAGCTGATGACAGTGTGTGACGTAACAGTCAGCCGCCGAGCCGCTGCAGCCTCCTAATGAAAAGCCGTCTGTCTCGTTCGTCCGCTTCAAGAACGATGAACCTTCGTCTCAGGTGTATTGGTGTTTCCATAGCGACAACGACACCGTAGCCGTCAGACGAACGCCTCGTACCTTCTGTAAATGTTAATGCCATGAAATACAACCTCTTGCCTGGCAGCTTCATCAACTCACCCTTAGCTGACATTTCTACTTCTCATAGCAGCCGCAGCGTCTCAGCTGTAGAAGACGCTGCGCCTCCTTTCCCTTCTTAGGGTTCTGCATTTATTAATAAACAGCTATTTATTAAAGTATTACAACTGTCATCTTTGTCATTTGAAGAAGTCCGGGGACGAGGATCTCGTACAGGTCTGGCCTCGCTCCAGAAACCACTTCTTGGGGCCTTTTCGTCCCCGGTGGTGGAGACGAGAAGTGTCCATGTTGAGCTCAGAGCTGTCAGGGTTCACACACATTCTGACCAATGGGTTTCATGCCTTTTCCATGACTTTAAACCAAATGTCCATGAGCAAACATTTAGTGAAATCTGGGTGTAAACAGTAAAAAGTGAGTAAATGTAGTATTTAAACTAACAATGAGAATACAAAGCATACAGTAAACCTTAAATGACTCAAATGAATGAGACCATAGTTTGATTAAAAGAATAAACATTTATATAGATGCCTGTATGTATGCCTGCTTATATTTTGAGCGTCTTGTAAAAGCATATTCATTATTTCAAACTCAGACATGAATATTTAACACATTTCCATGACTTTTCCAAAAACCTTTGGGATTTAATTTTTTTCAAGGACTTTTCCAGGCCTGGAAATAACCATTTTAAAAATTACATGACTTTTCCAGGTTTTCCATGACCGAACCCTGTTCCTTTGCTATTTCCTGAGCCGGGGACAAAGGCAGCTGACGATTAGACTCGACCGAGAAGCGTCCAGGTGACTTCAGAGATTAATGTGCTGTCACCGATATCTGGAAACTGGGTCATCCCCGACTCCTCTCCTCCGGCTCGGTTTCTGGGGCTCGGGGAAAACAAACGGGAAACCCTGGATATCATGTCGGGGATGCGGGCGCTGCTGAAGAGTTCATTAGCCTGTTGCCCTGGAGGGTATTCTCCGGGTCATGAGGCAGCAGCACATCCATCTGAAGGCGCCAGAGAGTTGCCTCATGATTCCGATGACAATTAAACAACAGCCGGCAGATAAAGAGCTTTAGCTGATTTGTTTTAGGCAGCAAATCCCTCTCATCAGACAAAATGGCTTGGCAAATTGGATTTTTGCAGGCGGCTCATAAGCTCGGCTCTTTCTCCCGGCAGCGCGGGATGAGCGGCGCTCGCTGCCGCACGCCTCCCTGATGGGCCGTAAGCCGGGCTTTGTTGCTCCCGTGTAGCTTAACGTACACTGCTGAGCGAGACGTCTTCAATAAACAAGCAGCGCGACGTCATAAATCAAACTATCACTGTTAATGAAGACGGCTGGAGGGATGCGGTGTCATCACTCTGTGTTTGCTATCATTCATTCACCATCTGGCCCTTTATGATCCGACGGTAAAAGACTGGGAGATGTTTCATGATCTGGTTTTAGTTCTATTCATTGTCTGGTTTACTGTCAGAGGCCTGGGACCTGCAAAGAAACGAGCTCCAACAGACTACGTGACTCAAAGCGTGACTGAAACACTCATGTTTCTCAAGCTCAGACCTCAGACCTGCTGACCGGCTCTGCTCTTGATCCCTCCTCCCAGTTCAGTGGTTGTAATGGTTGTAATCAATAAACCATCTCAAGACCCTTACGTATCTCTTTCTGTAGCTTTTTCATACTCAAGAAGACGTGGCTTGAGATGAGTTTTATACTTCATAGAAATATCACACTAACGAGGGGATTTTGTTCTTTTCTGAAGACACTTCCTGTTTGCCACTTCAAGCACAAGATAACAACCTCACAAGTAACTGATCTAATTTGGGTCCCATCAACATAATGTTCCTCCAGCCTCTCAAACATCCTGCTGATGGTGAAGTAACAAAAGCCATTAAAACTTAGTATTACATTGAGTAAAGATGAAATGATGAAAGGGGATATATTTGCTCATTATCAGGTTCAGACTGGTATTTGGGGTTTCTACTGGGTTAATGTTCATAAAATGCATAATGTTTTGCTCATATTGTCAGTATATATATATATATGTATTCAGCCTCGGTCTGAAACACTCCGTCCCTCCAGAAAAAGACCCAGTCAGCTCTGATTGGCTTGCGAGACAAATAAAAAAGAAGGTGCACCTTTGCAAAGGTAGTTCTTAATAAGCCTTGGGCGGTATATTCTAATAAAGCAGCATGTGACACAGGGAGAGCGGCCAAATCTCATGTTCTTGTTGAATCACATGTCTGATCCAGGTGGCCCACTAAACACTGACAGGTTTGTCTTGTTTCAGTCTGTGGGTGTGCAGGCGCTCAAGATGAAATGAAACATGGAGTTCTTCAAGAATGAAGCGCTGCGCTCTTGTCTCACATGTTGCTCTTCTCTGGAGAGAGGAGATCGTTAGTGTTTCCACGAGCAGAAGGGAGAAGCCTGAGGAAGTTGTGTAATCCCGTGACGTAGGCGTGACTCAAACGTCTCCCGTTTGGACGAGTCCTCCAGCGGTGACTAACTCCCTGGAGGACGGGTTGTGGCCTGAACATGGACCAGCCTGCGCTTGGCATGTGAGCTTCTGTGAACACGGCGTGGCCAGCGGACACACCTCGGTCTCAACAGTCATCGCTCTCAGGATGATGACTGATCCGTCATGAACCGGCTCGCTGAAGGCTGTAGCAGTCTGGAGTGAGTTGAGAACTACACACTCCGCATTATGGCGAGAAATAACACAAAAACAGCAGACAGACACAACTGGACTGGACGGGTTATTATTATGGGATTCACCAGTTGAAAGGTGTAGACTCTGCTGCTGTAAACCAGTACTGCCACGGCATGGAGACACGTTGTCTTCAGGAAAAACATGAGAACAACTTTTCAATTCTGGTTGCAAAACATATCTAAAATGAATTGTCTTTTCTTTTGTGGCAAGCGACCAGGCTATAAGCGGGATAATGCACTTTATGTTGTCCATTATGAAACATTAATGGCCTGCGGAGGCTTATAATGCCTAATAATGGACGTGCCATTGGGCATTACCCCTTACTTAAATTACAATATACGATTGATATGATCAATACATGGAATGTTTACCGATTCTAAATGGTTAAAAATAGTGACAAAGTAATGGCTATGTAGCCACGTGCTATAATGAAAGTATATGTGACCTAAAAATGCTTTTTTCTCAGCAGTGCATTCAGCGCTGCATGTGAAAGACGCTGCTAGCCTGAGGCGGTTCTACACTTTAGCTGAGTAGCGCTCCCTTTCTGCCCTTCCTTGTTTTGATCCCAGAACGGCATGTGCAGTTTTCCACATAACTAACAATTAGCTGTACACGTTGTGGTGGACCAGCCTCAGCCAGTTTATACAAGCAGCTGGGACGGGGAGACATAATGATAATGATAAACAACTCATATCCTGATATGAGAACATCAGTTCACACGATAACATCTATATCAAAAGGAGCCGTCACATGCATCTCAATATGAACACACGTTGAACTCATACAGTATAACAGCGTTTAATATTCTGGACTTCTGGACTGGATTTTAGGCAATGAGTTGGTTGGATGTCTCGTCAAATGTTACTGGTTGTTGTAGCTACTGGGATTCACACAATGTGGTTATTGAAACGATGATGTGAATAGATTCAGGTCAGTAAGATGTTCATAATGCATATAAAGTGCATCACTCATGTAAGCTGGGTTTTGTCTCTTAGAGGATACTAAACTGACACCTGCATGTCATCTCTGTTATATCTAACACTCTTTTATCATTTGATTAAATAGTCAGCCTTTACAGTCTCAACACAAGAACTTTGCTTCAATGAAACAAACACAAACTTTGATGACTGTAGACTTTGAGGAAACCGTCATGGCATCTTCACTGCGTTATGATGTTTTATGAATCAAATAAGTAAGAGTTCAATCAGGAACATAATTGACAGGTTACCTCTATTGACAATAATCATGCATTGATTGATTCATTGTCCTTTTTAAGCAAAATTGGAAACACATCCATTGGTTCCAGCTGCTGTGTGCAGGTTTTCTCACAGTGAGCATCTCTTTGGGGTTTTGACTGCTTCTTAGACAAAATGAGATTTTAATATTTCAACTTGGGCTCTGGGAAATCGTCAATCTTAAAGTTCTCTGGAACTATTTTTTTTTATATTTAGTAGGCCTAATTATTTTTCAATTAATCAATAAAATGTTTAGCAGATGAGCATATGATGAGTATTATCAATAGTTGCAGCGCTGCAACTATTGATAATACTCATCATATGCTGGACAGTTTGTAATACTTACTTAATACTATCGTACAGAGGTGTAATAACCAACACTACTGTATCATGTGTTCAATGTTATTAAATGAATTTACACCTGCTTATTGTTGTGCTGGTCCTGAAGTTTGGGAACTACTGTATTTCAGAATCAGAAACATTTATTTTCCAGGTATGTTTTACACAAACAAGGACTTTCTTCTAGTGCATAACACTAGACATTAGCCGAGAGAATCAACAAGCAACGACAACAGTGCAATAGATAGTACATTGTGTATGACATAAAGTGCTCGGACAGACAGATAACAGGAATGTAAAGTGTGTGTTAAAGTGACACGTGTATTTAAACATGACACAGTAGCCCGTGAGACAACAGTCCGGTGCTCGGGAATCCGTGTGTGTGACGTGTCCGTGAACTCACCCACGGTGGCCATGGTCTCCAGGTCGTCCAGGCAATATGTCCGCTGCGCTGCTGCTTCTGCAGCCGAGCAGCCGGCGCCGCTCCTCTCCTTCAGGGAGCCGGGCTCGCTGAGGACCCCGACCTTCGCCTTGGAGGACGCCATGTCTGTTATCGGACTAGTTGGGGTCAGAACGTTGCAGCGGGACGCAGACAGACTTCACATCACACATATTCCTGGTGTCATCAGTTCATCTTCTTTGTCCGACGTTAGCTACGGCTGGGCGGCGTGTTTTCAACAGCGACGCCTCTCTGAGCGGAATCCGGAGGAAACGTTTAGTGAACGCGGTCGGTTGATTAATGGTCGGTAGGAGGTGAAGCCACGGACGTGAGTGAGACAAAGAAGCGGGTGACAGGTGCAGTGCACTGGCATGTAGCGCTAATGCTAACGCTTCATAGTGAGCTACATGGAGCTGCACGAGCTGAGGAAGGGGAGCGGCGCGAGGGAAGCGCCGGGATTAAACCGTTTAGAACCGAGTTAACCCGATGAAACCCGAAGCTTTTCCGACTCAAGTTGACTGCTTTTCTCCATTATTTACTCCACTACCACAACAGACCTCACCCAGTAGTTATTCGGGCTCCACATCAACCAGGAAGCGATACAGTAGCGGTGTCCAGAAAGTTTCCGGTTAGGACTTTCAAAGTAAAAGAGACATGAACAGCACGCGGGCGTTTACTGGGTAAATCACAGAACCTAAAAGACTGTTCATGTTTTCTTTGAGGATCAATGTGTTCTAGAAGAAAATATATCAATACTTTCGTTCTGACAAAGCAACTGAACCAGCTAATCTTTTATTTTTACACGTGAGCTTTGTTCAAACTAATGAACTTCCGGTAACGTCGACCTGCCTGTATGTAACTTGACACCAACGGGAGACAGCGGCTGCGTGTTGACAAAATGCAGCCAATGAGAGCGACGCTGCCCCGGGACGTTAACCAATCATGTGCGAGGAAGGGTGTGGTGGTAACAGGGTTGATGAACTCAGCCACCCTGCTCCCAAATAACAGACGAATACAATCAAAACCAAAGAAAACCACAGTTGATTAATGTCTTAGAATCTGCAGAATTCACAAAGAATATTTCATTTAGAATATAATTGGAATTACTCCCAGAAGAAAACTCTAAATGTGATCACATATTCTTGCTGCTATACATTGATAAATAGATACATCTGCCAACACTGGGGAAACACACATTTAAAAAAGTAGTAGCCAACCATGAAATCCCCACAAAATGATGAGATGGTCTTGTATATATTTGGTGACCCTTTGACCTTTCATAAGGTCAAAATGTGCCTTTCATCAACACATATGCCGCATGTGAACACATCCACGCTCTAAGGTGTGAGGATGAATGGTTTGCTAACCCTGCATGAGTTTTCATCTCAGTCAGAAATATGAATAAATCAAACTCAAATGTGCAGACTGTCATGACTTCCCAGAGGATTAATCCCTTCATTGCTGGGTCCTTTGTGAGCGTTCGTCCGCTGCCTGAATCTCAAAATTGCACTCAGGATATTTCATAATCAATTTCATCGCGTGTCAGCCTAGACAGCCCAACAATGTCCAGCGCCTTCAGCATCTCAGGGCGGATCTCATCCACCCCCGGCACCTTGCCACCAAGGAGCTTTTTGACTACCTTAGTGACCTCTGCCAGGGATATGGGTGCAACCACCCCAAGGACTTCAGGCGCTGCCCCCTCTCCAGGGGACATGTTGGCCGGGTTTAGGAGTTCCTCAAAGTGCTCTTTCCACCGCCCGACGATATCCACAGTCCGGGTCAGCAGTTTCCCCCCCCCCCGCTGAGAACAGCCTGGGGTAGGCCCTGCTTTCCCTTCCTGAGCCGCCGAATGGTTTGCCAGAACCTCCTTGAGGCCAACCGAAAGTCCTTCTCCATGGCCTCCCCGAACTCCTCCCATGCCCGAGTTTTAGCATCCGCGACAACCACAGCTGCAGCCCTTCTGGCCTGCCGGTACCCGTCAGCTGCTTCAGGAGACCCCTAGGCCAACCAGGCCTGAAAGGCCTCCTTCTTCAGCTTGACGCCTTTGCAGTGTCGCATGGGGGTCGGGAACAGTGCCCATGGACTGGCAGACCGGGGTGGTGGTTCCCATCTTCAAGAAGGGGGACCGGAGAGTGTGCTCGAACTATCGTGGTATCACACTGCTCAGCCTCCCGGGAAAAGCTTATGCCAGGATGCTGGAAAGGAGGCTCCGACCGCTTGTCGAACCTCAGATTCAAGACGAACAGTGTGGATTCCGTCCCGGCCGTGGAACAGTGGACCAGGTCTTTACCCTTACAAGATTACTGGAGGGGTCCTGGGAGTTTGCCCAACCAGTCTACATGTGCTTTGTAGACTTGGAGAAGGCTTTCGACCGGGTCCCTCGGGGGGTTCTGTGGGGGGTGCTGCGGGAGTATGGGGTGCCGGACCCGTTGGCACGGGCCATCCGGTCTCTGTACGCCTGCAGTAGGAGCTGTGTTCGTATCCTCGGTAGTAAGTCAGACCCGTTCCCGGTGGGTGTTGGCCTCCGCCAGGGCTGCCCTTTATCACCGGTCCTGTTCGTGACTTTCACGGACAGGATATCTAGGCGCAGCCAGGGGGCGGAGAAGATCCGGTTCGGGAGTCTCGGGATCGCATCTCTGCTGTTCGCAGATGATGTGGTCCTGTTTGCCTCCTCGGACCGTGACCTCCAGCATTCAGTGGGGCGTTTTGCAGCCGAGTGTGAAGCGGCAGGGATGAGAGTTAGCACCTCCAAATCTGAGGCCATGGTGCTCTGCCGGAAACCGGTGGACTGCTCCCTCCAGGTGGGGACAAACTGCCTACACCAAGCGAAGGAGTTCAAGTATCTCGGGGTCTTGTTCACGAGTGAGGGTAAGGTGGAGCGGGAGATCGATAGGCGGATCGGTGCGGCTGCAGCAGTAAAACAGGCGCTGTACCGGTCCGTCTTGGTGAAGAGGGAGCTGAGCCGGAAGGCGAAGCTCTCTATTTACTGGTCGGTCTACGTTCCAACCCTCACCTATGGTCACGAACTCTGGGTCGTGACCGAAAGAACGAGGTCTCGGATACAAGCGGCCGAAATGAGCTTCCTCCGTAGGGTGGCTGGGCTCAGCCTTAGAGATAGGGTAAGGAGCTCGGACATCAGGAGGGAGCTTGGAGTCGAGTCGCTGCTCCTTCGTGTCGAAAGGAGTCAGCTGAGGTGGTTCGGGCATCTAGTCAGGATGCCTCCTGGACGCCTCCCATTAGAGGTTTTCCAGGCGACCCCGGGGAAGACCGAGGACAGGCGACCCCGGGGAAGATCGAGGACACGCTGGAGGGATTATATCTCCCGGCTGGCCTTGGAACGCCTCGGGGTCCCCCAGGATGAGCTGGAAAGTGTTGCAGGTGAGAGGGAAGCCTGGATCGGCCTGCTGAACCTGCTGCCACCGCGACCCGACCCCGGATAAGCGGCCGAAAATGGATGGATGGATGGAATTTCATCGCATACTGCCATTATATACATCACATGACACACAGTGTGCTGCTCATTAGTCACCTACACTTCAAATGGACGGCGATAGCCAATAGAATCCAGCTACAAAATGAGAGTTCATCTTATTGCACATCTGTATGAAAGCGTTATTCTATGGCAACACGTAGGTTCATCAAGACACTGCCTCTCTGAAAGTCACTATAAGATATATGAGGCCAGTGGACCCACAGGCATCAGGCACCAGTGACTGGTTTCACTGGGTTAGCCTGATGGCATACATGACTGAAAGAATGAGCATTTTTAAACATACATTCAGTGGCTTCTCTTCCTCTTAGAACAGCTGCCTGCTGCTTCTGGAAACAAGGTTGCTGAAAGTTCCTAAAGACTAAAACAAAGCAGTAAAGTTGTGCATTGCAAAACTAAACCAGTGAGCTTAAAGAGCCGAAAAAGCTCTGTGGAGTTGAGTGAAACTGCAGAGTTATGGACTCAAGGAGAAACAGTTATACTGTTGAGATACATATTAATTAGTGCTGCTTCCATCCAGTTTTGTATTTTAAATACCCGAATGAGTGTCGTCCCCTTTAAAAAAGTTGTGTCCGTGGAGGCTATATGAGTACAGGCTTTAAGAGGAAACTCAAGACACGCATGCCACTAACATAAAGTTAAAATACTCCACACTGAGTCAGCGGTCCTCAGCGCTCAGACTTGGCAGCAGAGAGCTGGAGTCCTGGTTGGATACTGTGACGGGACTTATTCATTTAAATATGACTTGAGGTGTAGCAGCTCTGCTGCCTTTGAAGTCCTGTCTGTCCAACAAATCTGTATTTTACTCCGACATAACTCTCCCTCAGTATGGCGTTCATCCTCCTCCGGACTAAATAAATCAGCACAGTTCTGCACATCAGAGCTATTTAAAAGACATAGAATGTGTAATGCAAGTGCATTAATTTTAATCAAACATAATTCTGATGTCCTGATTTGCACGTTCAGCGATACATTAGCGATGCAGAGCAGAGCGGCTGCTATTGCTATTCATGCTGCGGCCTGTTTTTCTTCTTTTCTTTGACTGTCTGCTGCGTGGACGGAATAGAGATGCGTTTGATTGAGACGGAGGTGGCCTAACATTTGCACTCGCGTCCTCAAGCTGTGAAACTATTTGGCACTCGACTATGAAAGCGCTCTGAAGCTGCCTGTCAAACACGTTGGAGGAGATCGGCTTTAAATAGGATCCCAGAGATAGAGTCTAGAGCAGCGCTGCTCTTTCACTTGATGTGACGGAGAGTTATCTTGATGAGGGAGACGTAAAGTAATGATGTTGACAAAGAATGTGTTCAGCTAATGATCTGCTTTCATGACAACTACGTTTATTAAAGTGACTTCAGTGATCAGGAGGAAAGAAAGGATTGCAATATTAATTCTGGGTTGACACTTTATAAACGAGAAAACCTTTCTAATTTTCAAACCTTTTGGAAAGTCAAAAATCTATCTATTTTTTTTTGCAGGTTAAATATTTTTTATATTTTGGCCTCTTTTAGGATTTATTTATTTTACCTAGTGCACTTGCACTAGGTAAAAGAAAGAAAGGAACTCTCCTTATATGATCATTCCTGTCCTGAATTTAAATCGAGCTGAACCTCTCAAGGAAATGAATTCAGAGACGCTCAGATAAAGAAACAAGACCAACAAACTAACGTCCCCAGAGGCTGCCATGTTTATTACACATCACAATACATTACAGATACATGGAATGAACCACATCAAGGGGACGGTTATACAACATGGATGACAAGATGAAATGTGTCTGAAAGGAAGTGACATCCTGCGATATCTTTGGCTCCACCAGGAGGCAACAGTAAATTATGTTACTTTATATTTGGAACTTTTAGGGCCCAATCTCCACCCTCACCCCACCTGCTTTAACATATTCAAGTAGTTTGGATGTGTAAGTATACTAAAAACTATGTTGGACCCTTAATTTGAAAAGAGATTATGCATGTAAATTGATTTAGAAAAGATACTGTGTATTTATGTAGTGGGAACGGACGCGTTGTCTCTGACACGTCCCAAGGTGAGGAGAGGGGAACCGAGAGGATCACAGTTTGAATACTGACCCGGTCGGTATTTGATGAGCTGGGAGGGAGAGAGTGTTGCATGGTGCCACTAGGGGAAGGTCGTTAGCCCACTAACATAATCAAGAGTCATCCTGTGGCGATTATGAATATGATACCAAATCCAAAGGCAGTTTCAGTAGCTTCTGTCCCAGCTGTCTCTGGACCGATGCCTAAAGCACCCAGACGTGACTGTGCTCTGATATCCCTGAAGATGAGCAACAGCAGATTTAAATGTGAACGCTGTCCATTGACCATTAAAGTCTTAATGTATTTCCCGAACATAAGTCATGCAATGCACCAATGCGACTGCTCTGTGGGAGTTTTAGTGAGCTGCCGCCATATTATCTGTCTCATAAAGGCTTCTCCCATCTGCTGAAGTCAGCCATACTGCAATATGGTCATCCAGCTATGTAATTTGCCTTTGCAAACTGTGTTCCTCCTCTGACCCCCGCACACATTTCCCTTCCAGCCCTCCTCCTCAAGAAGTTTCCCTCCTGCTCGTAAGGTTTCCTCCTGGCCGCGGTTCAGCTGCAGTGTTATCAGGATGATGGTGACGGCTCGGAGAAGTGAGGACGTGGGCTTAAGCTGCTTGATATTAAAATCATCTGCCTTCTCACAATTCTATCCAGAGGTAAGAATCCCTGTCTGGTTTCTAAAAATGTATTCTCTTTGTCCCTGTCCTTACATGACCTTTCACTGTATTCAAGGAGGAATCAGAGAGGAAGAGGATATACGAGGGACTTAAATACCTTTTTACTACTGCATAATTTAAGCTTTTAGTGGTGTGAGACTATATCAACGGGGATTATGGATGGAGTCACGAATGGAGCTGTTAATAAGAAGACAGCTAACTCTGACATGATGGACACGGCTCTGTTTCCCATTATGGATGCAATGTTATGACAATTTCTTTTTAAATGTTCAACGATAACGAGCTCTTGATAATGTGTACTCTGGGATTCCGGATCTGAGGGAAAACTGGATCTGCAAAAAGGAAGATGGAGATGCTCAACCTGTCTGGGATTATGAGATTTATTTGATAAAGTAGTTCCTAAAAGATTATGGCAGATGGCAAGAGCATATATCAATATATAAAGCCACATTTGGTGAGTATTTATATAATATATTGAAAGAATGGGAAGTTTACTGAACAGAGGACAGATGCCTCCTTAGAGTTTCATAAAGCCATCAATCTCACAAATGTGCATTACCATAAATCATATGGTGCTAAATCATGGAATAATTATGTCAATAAACAGTTTGCTGATGGTCCCCAGTGACGTCAATTCTACTACAAAGAAAATGAATATGTAAAATGCCTCTGTTGAAATGAAGAAACTTGAGAATGTTCTGTTCCCTCTTCTGAAACCATAGCATACCCCCTGCCCCAAATATTATGAGTTTGACTTTTTAATATTTGATGAGAGGTTGTTAAGAAGAAGCCATCTTTCAGTTCTCACCAAAGCAGGGCAGCCCATGGTGGAAGTGTGTCCCAGTGAGGGACTGAGGGATGAAGGGACACCATTGGGAGGAGAGACGAGGAGTTCCCATAGGTCGTTACTCTTTCAAAATGAGTCGATGCCAAGAAATGTTGTGAGGAGAAAGTGAACATAAAAGAGTGATCATCTGGGTAAACATTGTTTGTGAACAATGTGGCTGCATTTGGTTCCCAAAACTCTCTCTGAGAGATTGTTGGTGGTCACCACCAATAAAGCAAAGTTAAAGGATTTTTCCCCGCAAGTTTTGTATTCATCATCACAATATATGCAGACTGAGTCCAGTGCATTTTATTACTCTAATTGTTGCCAAAATGTTCAATACAATACAAAACCATGTTCATGATGTGGGTGCAATAGATAGCGCTACTCCCAACAAACAGGGCTAATGAATGAATTACATTAGCAAGACGCTAACGCTAAGGGATGAAGTTTGCATTTACATGTGTTCAAACAAATGTGACGGATGCCAAAATAAATAAATACAAATTGGACGTTAACCATGCCCCCCAAAACCCCCCGCGCCCATTATCGGACAAAAAATTAATTAAGTTTTCCTTTGATGCTTCCTTCATTTTCTCCACAACCACATGGTTGTTTAACTTCATTTAAAGTTTTACAATACTGCAACCCTTTTGAGAAGACATCGGCTCTGTGCAAAATAATAAAAGTAACTGTTAAGTTTATGTACTTACGTAAATTCCAACGACTCACCGTCAGTCCGTCAACCTTTCGCGGCGCCCATAAGGTCCCTCATAAGTACCCTTTACAACATCGGATTTCACTAATAAAGACATCTACGTAACCGTCCGGGCTTGTAGGAGTCTAACAAAGCGATCCACATAATCCATTTTAGTCCATTATTAGTACCTTAAAGTTCCCAAAACGTCCGGAGAGTATTTTCTTTTTACGCCATCTCACGCTTCCGTGTCTTGCGGTCCTTGGAACCACAGACAGCACCGGCGGAGCCTACTGAAGAGAACGCATCCGGGCATGCCTATGGGGAATGTAGTTTTCTCATAAAACCTTTAACTTTTCCATTTCTGAACCGATTTACACAGGTTTACACTTTGTTTTTCTGTGGGACCTTGGAAAGGGTCTGAAAGCACACATTTTGAACATGTCGGAAACCGCTCGAAAAGCATTTTCGGCCAATCTTGCTTAGATCATGTTCCTCAGATTGTTATAGTGAAAAGTTGTTTCCCATATTTGGTCTATTGAACACATATTTATAAAAAATACACATGAGATATCAAACCTTCTTTTCATATAAATTCTAGCACATTTAATAAACTTGTATTAAAAATATCTGTTTTGGGTAACGAAAGCAATCAGTCAAAAAAATGTTTCTCTGTGAATTGTTTTCTTTAAGATCATTCTTTTGCTTTTGTCTTTCATTTGTGAAAGAAAAAGTTTTGGCAGGTGAACAGTCCAGTGTTTGTTGTTGTAATACTCATATTGGCCACGAGAGGCAGACGTGCACCACTACCCCATGCGCTAGATGGGACACAAAGCATTCATGTTTTCATCCAGGTGAATTCTAATTTCTCCATGCACTCAAAACAAGGTTCATGTATTGTGTACAGTTATGAAAATAAATGAATAAATTATCCTGAATAAACTTTCTGCTTCTACATGTTTCACAAATGGCAAAAAAAAGAAGGAATCTTCTGGATTATCCTGCCAAAACCCTTTTTCACCTGTTTGTGATTCATAAACAGTGGAGGGAAACACAATTAACATCAGATAGATACTTCCAACGATAACACATATTCCCCAAAGTGTATTATGACATCATTTCAATGAACACAGACTCGGCATAAATCATATATTGAGAGGAAAAGTACAAGATGTGCTGGGTGTAACAGGAGGTGCTGAACAGTTGAGGATCCTTTTCTACGCAGTATTCACATACAGTTTGTGTCTGTGTGTGTGTGTGTGTGTGTGTGTGTGTGTGTGTGTGTGTGTGTGTGTGTGTGTGTGTGTGTGTGTGTGTGTGTGGCTTCAGCTCAGTGAACAGAATCAATGATCTGAACTATGAGCTTACAGTGAGTTAGAATCATGAGTTCACTTTACAATTACTGGTTCATTAGTTAATCATTGCTCTATTTTGATCATCATTAAAAATAACGGTGAATTACTTCCAATGGATTAATGCTCACTTGCATGCGTTCATTAGATAATTACTGACTCATTTGGCATCCTTGCATGACTTTTCTGAGGGGGCACAGAACCAGTAATTCAGCTTCAAGGAGCTGAGTGCTTAATTATTGTTCACTGAGGCCTACTCGCGTATGCAGAGGGTGAGGCCCGATCGCATTTCAACGTGTAACAGCAGCAGTCTTAATGCATGCTGTACTGCAGCGAGCCGGAGGACATGAAGCCAAACCAATGAGCCTGAAAGAGCCTCCTGCCTGTGGGGAGCGGGACCAGAGCTCAGGGGGGACTTGCTCCAGTCAGGGGAGGAGGTCCGGACGTGTAGAACCCTTTAAAAACAGGGTGCGAAAATCCCCCTGCTCCTATTATCAGACAAAAAACAACAACATATTATCTCCGGAACCACATTGTTGTTTAACTTCATTTAAATTGCTACAATACCGCAACCCTTGTGAGAAGAGACATCTGGTGTGAAACATAATTCAAGTAACCGTTAAGTTTAAGTATTTACGTAAACTAAATTTTTGAACCGAACAACACAGTTTTTTGATTGAAAGTCCTTTTAACACCCAAATGCTGTGTTCTAGTATGAATTGTGGTGCATATTCCGATTCTTTAGGTCCTAATCTTTCCCAAAAGGTGTCTTATTAGTATGTGGGCTGTTGTTAGGGCACCATGATACAGTTTGAAAAACTCGGTGACCGCTCAAGGAGGCATTTTTGGGAAATCTTGATGGATGTTCATAGTTATGATCAAAATATCTTTTAAAAGTGATTTTTTTTGCAGATATACATTTTTTTCTCAAGACGTTGCTGAACAAATACATACAATAAACACAAGTATTGGAATTAATTTGGGGTTCCTACGACGACTCAAACACAGGGAAAAAGAAAAAAAAGCCTAGAGCCGAAATTGGCTCTAACTGGGATAAAGGGTTAACCATACTGTAGTACTTACTACATGTAGTAGAACTTACTACATGTACATACTGTACTACTTACTACATGTAGTACATCCTGTAGTGTCTCACAGCCAGACGTATCTCAGCTCAGTCAGCGCTAAAGACCAGAGACATGGACCTGCAACAGCGTCTACATGTGGTGAGTCACCTGGCCGTGCTGTGTGGTGACAGTCTGCTGAATAAGATGTCAGAGTGGATTGATCCTCTCTAAATTCATGGAGTCGTGCACTTACTTATAATCTGGTGACATGGACACAAACACACGCAGCCTTTTTCCAGTGTAAGATCCTCACACCCAGCAGCTGAGCTCTAGAGCAGGTGAGGGCTTGAATGAGGCTCTTCTCTGGGCTTCACCTGTTTTACACACAGCAGGATATTTCAGTGATGCTGAATTAAAAACCCACGGTGACACAGGTGTCACACGTCCTTTAAGTGTCATGGAAAGTTCCTTAAACAGCTTCATCCTTGATTTTGACTCATGAAGTCCCAAAGTGACACCTACTGAACATCTTGGTGGGTCATGTGATTTTGTGTTCCCATAACAACCTTTCCAAGATTGCTGATCCAGGTTGTGACAGATCTGAAGGAAATGCTGAATGTAAAATGCTTGTTTTTCATTGTTAACGGTAATATTTACTCATTTAAGAATCATAATGCTTAATCAACATGTCCTTTAATGTGTTGAACCTGCTGTGAGCACATTTCTTGAAGAAACTGATATAAAACAAATCAGATAAAAATCGTTGTGATACATACGTCACATCGGGAATTTATTATGATCTGCTCAGTTAATTTGGCAGATTCAATGATATTTAGCTAACATATTTGATATTGTTCAATCCAAAGCATATTAAAACAAATGTAACAAAAAACATCATGTTATAATAATTAAATTATTAATATTTTTGTTTTTACCATTAACATATATGTAACATTTCAGATATTCAACAATATTTTGAAAACAATGTCAGACATGTGTTCTATGTGGTCTATTCAGTCTGGATTATGTCCCCATAATAAAGGATAAATGGGCACCAGTGAGTGGAATTCATGTTTGTGGAACAGACAGCAATGACAGCAGCAGTGTAGATGTTACTTGTTTTTCACATCTTCCTGCCAAGCACTGATTTAGTTGCAGGAAGTGGAAGTGGATGGCAACGTCCTCCAGATACACAATAATACGTTATGTTTCATGGAGTTCCTGCGGTGGCATCAGACAGCTTTGAAACACTCATTTACTCCACAGGTTCAGCCTCTCAGAGGCACTCTGTCAGTTTGAGTGTTGGAAAATGTCTTGTAGAATATAAAGCACGTCTTTCTTCGAGCTCTCATTCAGCTGTCATCACCGTGAAAGAAACACCCACGGATATAACATGGAGGCAAAGCATGAGGAGCACACTCACAGAGACTCAGTCTGTGGGCTTCATTTAGCCAGGATGGACTTTATGTTGGCATGACATCCAGATGTGGACTTAGCTTCCTCCTAGCCGCCTGGCTCAGTTGTACAGGATGCAGCTTTGGAGTCAGAAAAGTGTCATGCACTGTGCATAATTTACACCAATGACATGTATATTTGTGAGGGCAGCATTACTAATAACCTTCTATCAATGTTTTGTTTTCTTACTGCAGATAAGATGGAGCCCACATGGTCTCAGTGCTTCCAATAGCATCCACACAGCACACAGCACGACGGGCTGGTACCCTGAGATGACTTGAATTGGACAGACTGTGTTTGATCTCCAACAAATCGATTTGGTCTTTTCTTTTCACAGCAGGAAGCAGCACTGAGGGATCCAGACTGACAGAGCCCGGGGCCAGCCAGCAACTCTCATTATCCATCTGCCTCAATTTGCCCCCAAAAAACACTTTCCCCTCTTTTACAAGCAGAAAAGAAATAATAGATGTAATCTAATGGAGGCAAATTACGACTTTCTCTCACTCTTGGAAAGTGAAATCAATCTGGCTTCAGAATTGGCTCCAGAAGTAATATGGGACATTTTAGCATTAAACCAATGATAGGGGACATTTTCTGCATTATCAGTCTGTTTGACTCCACTACATTAAACTTCCAGTATAGTATTTGCTCAGCATTGAGCAGGTTTTGGTTACAGAGGTAGCATTGTTGTTCAGAGAAAAGCAGGATCCTTTACAAAGGGCACTTAAAGATGTTGTAACGGCTTTCAGAGTGGGATGTAATGCCAAATGGTCAATGTTGCATCTACAGAGCGCCTCTAGTCTTCCACATGTCACCGTTCACACAAACATTATTACACTGATTCAAGGAGCCAGGCTCTAAGGTAACGCTCATCACACACATTCATACGGGATCAGCCTTCAGGGAGACATTTGGGCTTCAGCATCTTGTCCATGGACACTTCGGCTGGGACCGCCGGGAAACCGAAAACGTTGCTCTTAAGATGAGTGGACGACCCGTCGATACTGAGCCACAGGACTCCAGTTATTCACTAGTTGGGTCATATCCTTTTTCATAGTTTTAACCATCATTAATATTGGTAATAACAACATTCGACATGTCAAATTATTAGCTGAAAAGAAGTCATACAATATGGCTTGCCATTTTTCCAATTTTTTTTGCATCATTATAATAATTGTTGCTTAATCTTCTGCACATAACTAGACATACAAGACTCATGCCATTCCAATATTTGAGCTTGAATCCATGCCTGCATGTAAGGAGGGAGCTGACCTAAAGATTATACCATGCACAGCTCCTGGTGCTCAAATTAAGTCTCATAAACGTACCAGATACATGATTAAAATCCACTTCATTCAGATTAAATATGCACCTCTTAAATTCAAATGAGACTAAAGAGCAACAGTTCCCCAAAAGGACATCTGTTGACGTGGATGAGACTTAGCCCTCTAGCAGTAGTTATCACTCGTGTCCATCTGGAGCAAAGGAGGAAGTCAGGTGACGCTGTTCCAGACCCTTTCACAGCTATAAACCTACATATTCCAAATGTGTCTCCGTTTATTTGAAACTAGGAAGGAACGGCCGTTACATCAGAGGGAAGACAGCTCCAAGATAGCGAGCTACATGATGCATAACGAGGCAAGTCCCACCTATTATATACACAAGTCCCCGCTGATTATAACAGGCTGACCTCAATGATGTAGGGTGACCAGACGTCCTCTTTTTCCCGGACATGTCCTCTTTTTCCCGGACATGTCCTCTTTTCGAGACCTAAAAAATGCGTCCGGCAGGGATTCCAAAAACGTCCGGGATTTTGCCTCGGCGGGGCGCCCCCCTGAAGAAACCCCCCGCCCCCCTGTAATTTTCTCTATAGCTCCAGATCACAAGTCGTCATTTAAGTTTCTCTTTCCTATAGAACCGGTCTACACCTTGTTCTGTTATTAAACAAACTAAACGGCCGTATTTTATTGATCTTATCTACATGACAGCTTGTCATTTCGGTCTCTAAATGGTCGCGTTAACACTTCTCCTTTGCTCTGCGTAGACAAAGTGCTCGTGTCTTCTACCAACAATGAGCTGCTGGCTTCACATATTACAAAATACAAAGTACACAGACATAAAACTAAGTCATTAATAAATACATGGAGAAATGCCTGTATTTTCGGATAATGTTTACGTTACGCCGTTAACAGGTTACGCTTGCGCATGCGCGACTCGACTTTTGGCTCTTTGCCAGAAGTGTCCGTGACGTCTTTTCTGCTGCTGCGTGTCTCAAAACAGAAAACAGATCTCAGCTCAACGTTGAACATGAATTGTATCAAATCTACAACCTCGTTTTTAAAAGATGTGTAGAGGCTCACTGCTCCACTAATACTGATGCAACCTGATGCTCACATATCTGCACTCATTCTGTTTTGTTTGGCAAAAAAAAAAAGCGTATTGTTTTCCTCAATGAGCTATTTAGTAGTAACTAAATATTAGTTATTTTTTGCACAGATATAACTTTATTTTCATTGTTCTAAGTGATTGCAATTTAAAAATTAAAAAAATGTCTGATGGAGCAATCTGATTGACTTGAAAGTGATTTTCTTTATTCTGTTATTTATAAAAGCACAGATGGAGTCACAACATGAAGTTATTTACAGAAAAAGTTTGAGAACCACTACTTTAAGTGTTTGTGTCGGTGTCGTCGCCCTCGCCCCCCGAAGCTGTAAACCATGGGGAAACACAGTATATAAAGTATTTTTATTTATATATATATATTTTTTTATCATTATTGCTTCAATATAGGGACAAAACACATTAACGAAGCACTGGACTAAATGCCACAATTTTTTTTTTTTTTGTTGCAATTTTGTTAAAGATGTTCATATAGTCATTTGTGTCATTTTTGTCATTTCATTTGTGACATTTGTATGCATTCACATATATTCCATATGCGGCATGATATACACTACCCTGATATACACTGACATACACTATGATATGTCCTCTTTTTCACAAACTCAAATCTGGTCACCCTAAATGATATGTCCCGTCAAAGTAAAGTAAATATGGAACCTGACCGTATGTTACACAGCCTTCAGGTTGTGATTGACATTCATACGAGTCATGTAGCCTGTTAGGCTATCACTTGCTAGCTGAACACATGACTCATGGCCGCGCTTAAGCTAGAGAGGCTGTAAGTAAGACTTTTAATCTGTTAGAATGTTGTGGAATTAAATGTGAATTCATCTGCCCCTTTGCTAAGTCCAGCCCATAGAATGCAGAGCGGCCAATCATAGCGTAGTCGTCCAGCTTCGACCGCGTCTACGCTAACGATACGGTTCTGCTCCACAGACTCTCATGCAGTGGTTTCAGGTCTTCTTCATTTCCAGGCTGGTTTGGTGGGTTTGCAGCTCGTCGTGGTTAAATGTTGTGTCAACGTGATACCTGTCACTTCTATGCTACGCTAGCTACTGAAGGTATACTGAATGAACATGCTGCTTTTTAATAACAGCGAATGAAGGGCTACTCGGATCCCTGTTGTCCTTTAATGTGATTGTCTTCTGTCTCGATCAGGTGATGGTGGTTCAGTCTGATCTGTTTAGCTTCTTTATCTTTTTCACCTGTTTTGTTTGACATCTTGGATCCTCCTTCAAAGGCAGACTGTAGACCCTTCTCTCTGCTTCTCTCTGAAGATGCTTTTTAGTTTTTCTTCAGGGAGTGCAGTTAGTGACAGTTTGGGCTCCATGGTAACTGACAGCTTGACGGAGTAGTAGAACGATAACCCAGTTGTTCATACATTCGTAGGTTGACCTTTGTCAGATTCTTGGCATTCAAGGCATTGTTTAATGCACACAGTGTGGCTGATGCATATTTAATAAGCTCATTGTTGCACGAGGAAAGGACCAGATCAAAAGGCTCAATCAGGTGTGTGATTGTGACAAATACAGAATATGTCTGTAGGATTTATTCACCATTGTATTAATGGTTATATTATGAAAGTGTATCATATATGCAGCTTTGTACAAACAGTTTAGTTTCTGTCTTGAAGAGTACCATGTTTGTCCAGTTAAACCTGCATTTTGCCCGTCCTGGCTGTTTTATCTCCCAGGGAAATCACAAGGCCCCAAACTGCTTCGCTAAACTCTTTTGTTACAAACAAACAAGTAGAAGAGCTGCAAGTGCAACAACAACTGTTTGCATACATAGTGCACTGAATTTACACAATATAGGGATTGTTTGTCACGACCCACAGATAAGGTGACTGCAGATAAGATCCCCATTCCCCAAAAGTAATCTTATCAAATCTATAGAAATAACAAGGAGATGTACATAAAGAGAAGCTTTGTGCAGAGGGGAGGTGCATCGTCCAAAAGGTTCTGGTTCCATCAGTAGGAGGTCTCCCTACAGAGAACAAGCTGTCTCTGACATTCACCCTGAAGCTGATTCATCCAGAATACTGCCGGTCCCTCAGGAGCGCTCTGGACTCAAATATCAGGCGACTCCTATAAAGGCTGCACATGTCTCTACTTCTGTTTACTGGAGTATTAAAGCAGCAGTAAAGCACAAGCAACTCAACATTGTTCTTCAAGCTACAGTTGGTAAATATAATGAAAATGACTTTTGGTTTATTTGCTCAAACAGTTGTGACAGTAGTACATCATCTGTGACACAATCAGCTTCCTTCAGAGCTCCTGAAGGCCTTTGAAAGATCCACCGTGCCAGAAGGGACGCAGCCAATCAGAGCCGAGGAGCCTGTACCGTAGCTGCCAATCAAATATGAATCAAGAATATGTTCCCGCACTGTGTCCTCAGAAAGATATTTTACTGTTCTGTTCAGGTGCAAAGTGAGAGTCTGTGACCGGCCGCTGGTTCGGCTCAACCGTTTCCCTCAAGCTCTTCAAGTTTAACGTGGCGATTCATGTTTTGCATTGGCCCTGTTGATTTAAATATGTGGGATATAGAGGAGGGGTTAGGTGATGTAGAAATGTTGAAATGCAGTGAATTTGACAGAAAAACCCAGACCCCTCTGCAGTGACGTATCTTTGTGTTTGCTCTCTTTTCAAAACATTACCAGGCGCCCATGAAACCAAGTTGCACACGTTGAAAACACAGAACGTTCACTCAGCATTTACAATCAAGGCAGATGGCAAACACGCATAATTACAGACTCATTGAGGCACATTGCCTCCTTCACAGCCATAACAATATATGAATTACACTCTCTGAAGTGAACGAGCGGACAAAGTAAAGGAGCCAATTCGCTGATTAGCAACATGCTGCCCAATGGGCTGCTGTGTCTGAGATGCATGTGTGTGTGTGTGTTATTAGTATATTACTATATGTGTCACAAACCTGCAATTAGCGGTCACCATTTTATTGATCTATCCCTTACCTCCACTAGTCCTACTTTCTATGTTATATTATAGAAATGTCGGCTTTTTTTACCGAATATCTCCGTTCTTGTTGTTGTTGTTCTTGGCGGTTGATTAAAAACATCCTCCTTCAGTAATGCCTACTGCTACCTGTGTTCAACATTAAAGTGTTCACCATGCAGCATGTGAGCTACAGTTCCCTTGCTTCGCACCATGAAGATGCTTTATGCCATTTTAAGGGCAATCAGAGTCTGCCTATTCCTGACGAGCACCACTTGGTCGCTCCTTGGCAAAGCGGCCCTTGTTTCAGCAACACAGTGATTGTGTGGCCATCTGTCGCTGAGGCGTCGCCCTGATGTGTGATGAATGGGCGCGGCTCTCTTCATACTGAATGCATCTCCCCTCTCGTGAACAGCCAAACAGCCAGACGTGCTCTTCAGAGCCGCCCAACCACCTCTCGAGACCAGCGTCTCCGATAAGCCCCGAGTGTTGATGGGGAAAGCTGTCTCCCTTCCTTTATCAATCTCAAACAGAGAGCTTTTTCTGCACCATTATTCTGTGCTCTAACTGATAAGGTGTGGAGAGCCCAGGATGGCGTGAAAGACATATTGTGACGGCCCGCGGTTTGCAAAGATAAAACCAGACTGAACCACAAAGGTCAAAGGCATCCCAGAACCCGCTGAATGCATCCGTCTCCTGGTCGAGCCGCTCAATGGCACTTTCAGGGATCATGTTTAACTCTAAACCTCTATCAGAGGTCTGTGGAAACCTGTTCCTGAGGAATACATTATAGCAATGTGGTTGGCACCTGAATATGAGTTCAGTTTCAGTATCAGAGAGCTGTACGCTATTTTAATAATTCAACTATAAGGAAACTGAATTCCTAAAGAGCTCCTTCAAGCCCACTTTACACCAACAGCGCGTGGGAGGAGGCTGCAGGAACGTACACGTGGTCATCTGCACATGCACATCAGGCTTCCTGTGTCATGTTCACGCCCAGACTGTATGAGTCAATACACATGTAAACATGTCCACGTATGCACTCACCCGTTATTCACATGTCTTTAATCATTTATTACATTTTTGGGCGGAAAATACGGCAAGGTTATAAGACTTTGTACATTTTGTTAATGGAATATTCTAAAGAATTAAACGTTCATTGCTCTTTTAAATCTAACAGTGGCATACAATATAATGTATTGCAATTATTCTGGGACAATATATCGTCCAACTAAATGAGTTATTTCAGTCTCTGCTTGGAAGCTAAATGGCCTTAATGTGGCTTTTAAAAATGCAGCCGCTTACTTTCTACTATGATTAATAAAAGGGACACTTGTTGTGACTGCAAGAGAGCAAGAAGCATTTTGTTTCTGTTATGACTACTGTCAATGTTAGTGGCAGGAAAAGTCAGTAATATGTTCTGCTTGAATTCTGAGGACCTAATGAATATTTCCACGTGGGTCTTATTTTCATAGTTTTGTCCATTTTGATTGTGAACGACAACATTGAGACCAAACAGTTTGTTGAAACCGAACCAAAACAACATTATGTAACACTGTACTTTGCCCTTTAGCTGAGCATTTACTGCAGTATTGTATATAACATGTATCATCTAATGAAGGCTGTGGTGGCCCAGTATGGTCAATGGGACTACAAGAAAACAACACATGGCGTCTACCATGGAATGACCACGCACAAGGACAGGAGGAGCGGTTGAAGGTAGACGTGGCAACAGAATAAACCTCCAAGAGGACGCCACTGCGTCCCTGTGATCATCACCTCGGTCCCCGGGAACATCAGAGAGGGTTTCTCCTGTCTGACTGACGGGATGTTGACGTGAGGCGCTAACCAAGCTGCACTCTTTACCGCGTCTACCCAGGAGAACACAGGCTGCTGGCTGCCTGACCTGAATCTGCCATCTGAGGCCCCCGGCTACACTGTGGGGGAAACACAAAGTGTCAAAAAGGTTTTCTTTTTTTACTTTAAAGAGCTGTTTTTAAAACTCGGCTCGCTGCTTCTGGGTGACTCACGTTTCCCGGGTCAGGAATCTGTCAGCTTGAAGCTTGAGCTGCTTCATTGCATGTCATCACCCCTGACATGGACATGGCTGTTGACATATTGTATGAAAAAGTTTAATTTAATGTGCTTTGTCTGTGGAAAGACCTTCACCAGAAGTTCTTTCATTGAGACATGTTCATCTGGCTATAACACAGTGTTGCGTTCATATGGATTTAAATCACAAGAAGCAGCAGTCTCCCAAGACAAAAAGACTTTAAAGACAAAAAATAGTCTTTTGCAGCAACCAATGGGGTTCCAGCTGGAAACCAAAGTCAAAGTATCGATAGACGACCATCTTGTTTTTCTCTCAGGACTCCTCTAGTTTCATTCATTTCAGCTTTACATGTATACATTGCTTTGCCAAAATACACGTACAAAAGTTCACTTTTTTAGGGTTTACCTACACAACATAACTTATTGGCTAGGCCCTGGTGGCCCGCCACTGAAAATAACTATAGAAGAACTAACTACGAAAGTTATGTAAAAAATTGATCTTAACATAAGTGAATGTGGAATCACACGGGACACGAACTCGGTCTCCTGGGTGAAAGTCCTTTGTCCTGGGTGAAAAGTCCTTTGTTTGTTTGAACCATTCATCCCTGCATGGACTTTCCTTCCACTTCACACAAGATCATTTGTTCTGATCATCTCATGGTTTGCGAGCTGAAGGCCTGGTGCATCCAGTGCTAAAGGGTGCTAAAGTGTACTAAAGGGTGCTAAAGGGTGCTAGAGGGTACTAAAGATCAGAGACAATACAAGTACATTTGGCCTCAGCACCCTGGCCTGCATTCATTTCAGGCAATAAAAGACCCAACAGATGAAAGCATCCTGCAGCAGATTTGTGCTTTGAGGTGCTTTGACGGTCCAATAATCTTAAGCACATGTGGACAAGCCCCACTAATGATGCACATATTTTGTTCTCCTACATTTTCTGGCTGCCTCTGTGCAATGTCTGCGAGAAAAGAGACCTAGAGGAGCCGGAGCCCGGCTCCCCGTTGAGAGCGGGGAGATGAAGATATCCAAGTGTTCTTTGAGAAAACGAGTTAATCCGCTGCGGCGCAGCTCGAAACAGGAAGCTGTCAGAGTCCTCCTCCGATGATTAAGATAGGGAGCTGTTGCTTGGATGCGTTTTATCCACTTTTGGGCTGCTGCTGCTGCTGCTGCACAACCACACAGTGATGGATGGGACTGTTAAGGAATTAGCTCGGTGGTTGCAGTTTCAAATGAACAGCATTAAATGTAATTTCTTGCAATTACAAATGTCCTACAGGTTATTTATCATTGGAGTTAAAAGTAAAAATGATTTCCATCTTTGTTGTAGAGTATGCGTTGTGGTGGATCACTGCAGGGTCTTCTTTTGTAGATGCATCTGGGGTTTTGTAAGAGGCACCAAGACCAGGTTCAGGTCTTACGCTGTACATGACATGTACTCCTCAGCATATTAAGGAGAGGTTATTTAGAGGATTTCTAACGCTAGCTTTAACCTAAAGAATCCATGATCAGTGGGTCAATCCTGGTTTAAAGTGTCAAAGATCCGTCCAGTGTGTCCAGAGATGAGCGGCATGCTAAAGGGTTGCTCGCTCCCACCTGCCTGGAGGCCTGGCAGCCATGTACTCCCTAAACATGTCTGCAATGCATTTTAGTCCCACTCCATGTATCGATTTATAAACAAGCAGCATTGCCTCATATTCAATTCTGCGGCTGACAGGAAGCCAGTGTAGTGACTGAAGAAGAGGAGTGATGTGTCTGACCTTTGGCTCCCTGTAAGAACTGCAAACTGCATTTTGAATAAGCCAAAGCGGTTTGATGTCGACAGAAGTGACCCTGCTAGCAATACGAGTGAATCATTTATTCCAGGTCTCTTATATCTGTAAGATGATAAACAGCTGATCTTGGTATGTCTTTTATGTGGCTATTTAGACTCAGATCATAGTCAGCTATAACA
>JBAMJR010000248.1:745000-890000 GCA_038501785.1 Myoxocephalus aenaeus | reverse complement strand
CCGGGGTCGGGTCTCGGTGGCAGCAGGCCCAGCAGGCTTCCCTCTCACCCGCAACACTTTCCAGCTCAATCTGGAGGACCCCGAGGCGTTCCAAGGCCAGCCGGGAGATATAATCCCTCCAGCGTGTCCTGGGTCTTCCCCGGGGTCTCCTACCAGTTGGACGTGCCTGGAAAACCTCTAATGCCCCCTGCCATGGATCGTGGCTGCCTGGAACCGGTCCTGCCTGCTGCCATGGCCCTGCTGATGCAATGCACCCCCCCTCCTCTCTACCTCCTTCTGCTTCATGGATCGTGGTTATCTGGATCATGGTCCATGCCTACTACTCATTATATGAATAATTTCTGTCATATTCATGTAATGTGCTGTAACTCTGTTACATTGTTCATTCTGGCCACATGACATCTATTGCTTCTGTCCATCCGGGGAGAGGGATCCTCCTCTGTTGCTCTCCTGAAGGGTTCTTCCCTTTTTTCCCTGTGAAAGGGTTTTTACTATCTTTATTAGGGGAGTTTTTGTGATGTTGGGCTATATAAAATAATTGAATTGAATTGAATTAATGGGAGGCGTCCAGGAGGCATCCTGATTAGACCTGGGAGAGGAGCTCGTTGGCGAGCGTCTGGTGGTCGGGCTTTCGCCCATGGGGACGTGGTCGGGCTCGGCCCGAAGCAAGATCATGGAGCAGCCACCCTGTGGACCCACCACCTGCAGGGAGAAGCATCGGGGTCGGGTGCTATGTAGACCGGGCCAGGCCGGGGGCCCGGGCGGACCGTGGAACGTCACCTCGCTAGCGGGGAAAGAGCCAGAGCTCTGTGCAGGAGGTGGGCTCCACGCACAGCAGGGGCTCTGGAACCAAGCTCCTGGAGAAGGGTTGGTCTTTGTCCTTTTCTGGAGTTGCCCAGGGTGAGAGGCGCCGGGCGGGAGTGGGGATACTCACGAGCCCCCGGCTGAGCGCCGTTGTGTTGGAGTTTTCCCCGGAGAACGAGAGAGTCGCCTCCCTGCGCCTACGGGTTGCGGGGAGTAAGGCTCTAACTGTTGTTTGTGCTCATGCACCGAACAGCAGTTCGGAGTATCCGGCCTTCTTGGAGTCGGTGGGAGGGGTCCTGGAAAGGGCGCCCCCTGCCGACTCCATAGTTCTCCTGGGGGACTCACGCTCACGTGGGCAATGACAGAGAAACCTGGAGGGGCGATTGGGAGGAACGGCTTGCCCGATCTGAACCAGAACGGTGTTTTGTTGTTGGACTTCTGTGCTAGCCACAGTTTGTCCATAAGGAACACCATGTTCGAGCATAAGGAGGCTCATGCTGACCCAGATGGGGGATATCGTCGGGCGGAGTCTTCAGGAACTGCCTGAACCGTCTGCACCGTCCCCAGGAGACGGTGCAGTGCCTGAAGACGTTGGGGTGGTTGCACCCATATCCCTGGCAGAGGTCACTAAGGTAGTCAAAAAGCTCCTTGGTGGCAAAGCGCCGGGGGTGGATGAGATCCGCCCTGAGATGCTGAAGGCGCTGGACATTGTTGGGCTGTCTTGGCTGACACGCCTCTTCAGTGTCGCATGGGGGTCGGGAACAGTGCCCATGGACTGGCAGACCGGGGTGGTGGTTCCCATCTTCAAGAAGGGGGACCGGAGAGTGTGCTCGAACTATCGTGGTATCACACTGCTCAGCCTCCCGGGAAAAGCTTATGCCAGGGTGCTGGAAAGGAGGCGCCGACCGCTTGACGAACCTCAGATTCAAGACGAACAGTGTGGATTCCGTCCCGGCCGTGGAACAGTGGACCAGCTCTTTACCCTCGCAAGACTACTGGAGGGGTCCTGGGAGTTTGCCCAACCAGTCTACATGTGTCTTATGGACTTGGAGAAGGCTTTCGACCGGGTCCCTCTGGGGTTTTTGTGGGGGGTGCTGTGGGAGTATGGGGTGCCGGACCCGTTGGCACGGGCCATCCGGTCTCTGTACGCCTGCAGTAGGAGCCGTGTTCGTATCCTCGGTAGTAAGTCAGACACGTTCCCGGTGGGTGTTGGCCTCCGCCAGGGCTGCCCTTTATCACCGGTCCTGATATCTAGGCGCAGCCAGGGGGCGGAGAGGATCCGGTTCGGGAGTCTCGGGATCGCATCTCTGCTGTTCGCGGATGATGTGGTCCTGTTTGCCTCCTCGGACCGTGACCTCCAGCATTCACTGGGGCGTTTTGCAGCGAGAGTGAAGCATCGGGATGAGAGTCAGAACCTCCACATCTGAGGCCATGGTGCTCTGCCGAAACCGGTGGACTGCTCCCTCCAGGTGGGACAGAGTGCTAGTCCGAGCGAAGGAGGAACTGTGACAGCATAGCAGGTAATAGGATGGACCAAGAGGCAGACCAAAGACAAAAGACTTCACTAAATCAATGTTCAAAGTAAAGTCACACGTGTGTTTTCATCGGTCAAGACGTTGTTCCGACGGCTCATTATCCCTCAATCCAAAGAGTCAGAAAAGATGTCCCATTGGCCCGAAACAGCCGTTACCCTGGGATCCCATTGTTCCGAAGGCCCGTTGCTCCTAAAAGACACACTTTCCCTTCAACAAACAGAAGCACATGGCTAATTATGTCATCCAACGACGTGTGTCTTCTGATCGTTCGTCCACATTTTTGGGCTATTGGGGTTTCATGGACCATGGTCAACAGAGTACTTGTAAAGATAAAGACGTTAACTAAAGTTAAAGCTGTGAGCAGTGAGCAGGTTTCAGGCTTCACACAGCTGAGCAAAGTCATGTGACCGATCTTAATGTCATTTATAAGAGGATTCTTTAGACAACAGTACTTGTGTTGTAGTGACTGTGATTCATACAAAATAAATTTACAGCAGAGTTTAGTTCCTACTGCGTTTGCACCGTACGGCCATGTTACTCAAATAACTGCCATATAAATGGAAGTATTCCAACCTTAACCGTGTTGAATACAATATACAGAGACAATATTTCATGACGAGTCTGCCTACTTATTTGCATATTGAGATTAATCACAAAGATAACAAGAACACTTAGTAAAACATTTATCAGTTATTATTATACAGACACATAATTCTACTTTACAATTCATTAATAGAAATCTGAAAGCCGTTGACACATAATTAAGAATAAATGTATTTCCTCTCATAACATAAATCAGATTGTTGAACCAAATTATTCACCCAGTACTTCCAGAACGTTGTCTTTCAGTCTGCACCAGTCTTAATGGAGCATGATAATATCTCACATATTATATTGTGTTTGCTTCTTGAGCGATGCTAACACTAGTTAGCTGATACCTCTCAGAAAGGCTTCCAGGTTAAGAACCAGTGAGGCACTCAGATCTTTTTTAGCTGGCAGGTTAACAAACACAGACTTCCCTGTGAGGCCTGAACGCCTATCAATGTATTATGTTTCAAAAAATAGTTTCTATTAAAACTCATTTTACCCCAAAATATTGTGCAAAAAGCCCAAAAGCACTTAAAAAAAATGGCAGCTCAACTGTATACTTACTGTGTACTTCTACTTCAAAGGAAAAGATTGTAGTACTATGTTTACCCGACAGAGAAATGTTAATGGTTACGTCGCAGATTCAATATGACACATTATGCATTAAATAAATCACATCAGAGTTGAAAGCTCCATCTTGAACAGACATCAGTACATTAACTACATTATTTCACTTGAAGTGAACATTTGAATGCAGGACTTTTACTGTGATGTATCAACAGTGTTTGATACTGAATAGTTTTACTTCAGACCAAAACAGACAGGGATTCATGCATTACAGTTATATGGTGCTGAAAGAAAGACATATATATTATATATCTATACATACGCATGATGTAGAGTACAGACTGTGAGCTGCACACATCAGTCCTTCCCTCTCAGCTCATTCAGTCCAGTAGATCTTGACTCTGAACAGTTTGCCGTATTGTTTGTGTGGCCACTTGGATTCTGTCTCAGTCATCCTGCTTCTCTTATTTCCATCTGAAGATGTTTCTGTAGGCACATTGTTGCTTTTTTAATTTCACTTGCTCAGCTGATCGATTGCATCTTTTCTCTCATCTTGTTTTCCCGCCATCGCATTTTATCAACTGTATTTTTCTTTATTGTCAGTCAGCGGCTGCACAAATAAACTCCAGCCTGTTTTTGTTGGTGCAGCTAATACACTTTTTCTGCCACCTCCTCTCAGGATGACTATAAATCCTGTGGCTTATTTTTCCTTAACATCATAACCCATTTGAGTCAGACAGAAAAATTAACCACCTGTCACACACCGAGAACAATGACGGAGTGTTCAGGCGAAAGCTACGGATGAATATTTATAAATGATGATGAATATCGTTTACTCCTTACAAAGACAGCCGGTGAGAGCGCAGACGTTACATCTGGTCTAGAAGACATGAGGAAGTAGCAGGGAGGGTCAGATGAAAGATGCTAGTGAGCTGCATTATGGGAAAACAAGGCGGCTCACAGACTAGTGTCTGACAGACTGACAGCCTATCTGAGACGGTCCTCTTCAGAATAACAACATAAACAACACTGCATACATATTTTATGTATTTCTTACAGTCAAATGCCACAAAACGCCCAATAAACTCACCATAACACATTTAACACTGAGTACATGTCATTTTCACAGTATTACCTCATGAAGTATTGTTTACCGTAACTTACTGAACTGTACAGTGCTGTTAACAGGGGACTGGGGAACAGATACTTATTTATTACAACAGAAGATGTGATATAAAGTCCAGAGAAGTTGATGGCGTTAGACTCCACAGGGAGATTGTAATGAATGATGACTCTGTGAAGACGGAGGATGAAGGTGATGAGGAGGCTGATGGAAGGATGACTGATGATGAAGGTGATGAGGAGGCTGATGGACGCGTGTAGCGGCGCCATGAACGTAGTGAAAGCAGAGCGACAGTCCTATTCAGAAAGAGACCATGAGAGGCTAACGACGCATCGTGTCGCTTCTACTGAGAGACCAGCTGATCAGAAAGGTGATGTCATGATTGACAGCCACAAACAATGACAGCGGTGGATTTATGGTTCAGCGTGCATGAGAGGAGGGAATGGCAGGATGAAGGACCTGAGAATATTAAAGTATTGTTTTGGACTTTTGTTGGTACTCTATACTATATATATATATATATATATATATATATATATATATATATATATATATATATATATATATATATACCAAAGCTACGGGTTGCCTTATTTGGAAATGACTTCCAAGTGTATTTGATGTTTCTGACAGCGACTAAACCCGACCTTGGTGTGTTTTTCAGGGTCAGATTTAAAAAACGTGGGTGCCTCCGGACAAATACTGTCTTACTTTACGAGTGAAAGAGAGGAATTATCAACACAATGTGCTTAAAGTTACCTAACGTCTGTTCAGGGGGAGCTTTCAGTTCCAATTGAGATGTTGAATAGTGTAATGAATACTTATTCAGCATTTTAATCATCAAATCTGGTTCTGCAAAGTAACCAATAACATTTCTCTGTCAGGTAAATTAATTACTACAATGTTTTCCACTGAAGTAGGCCTTTGAGGCCTTTTGTACATTTTTGCGTATAATGACTTATAATAGTAACATAAAAATTAGACATTTATAATATCAGCTGCAAATAATGTCTTTCATATTTGGTTTACAACGAGCAGCGGGCAATAAATAACACATGAGGCGAGGATTTAAAAGAAGAACTAAATGGTCAGCGCTGCGTTCTGCTTTGATCTGTCTTGAGCAAAGTCAGCACCATGTCAGCACCATGTCAGCACCATGGACAGCACCATGGACAGCACCATGTCAGCACCATCTCAGCACCATGTCAGCACCATGTCAGCACCATGGACAGCACTATCTCAGCACCATGTCAGCACCATGTCAGCACCAATGACAGCACCATGTCAGCACCATGGACAGCACCATCTCAGCACCATGTCAGCACCATGTCAGCACCAATGACAGCGACCATGAACAGCACCATGGACAGCACCATGAACAGCACCATGGACAGCACCATGGACAGCACCATGGACAGCACCATGGACAGCGACCATGGACAGCGACCATGGACAGCACCATGGACAGCACCATGTCAGCACCAATGACAGCACCATGTCAGCACCATGGACAGCACCATGTCAGCACCAATGACAGCACCATGTCAGCACCATGGACAGCACCATGGACAGCACCATAACAGCACCATGACAGCCCCATGGACAGCGCCATGTCAGCACCAATGACAGCACCATGTCAGCGCCAATGATAGCACCATGTCAGCACCATGTCAGCACCATGGACAGCACCATGGATGGCACCAATGACAGCAACATGGACAGCACCAATGACAGCACCATGTCAGCACCATGGACAGCACCAATGACAGCACCATGACAGCACCATGACAGCACCATGTCAGCACCATGGACAGCACCATTATCGTCTCCCCTCATCAGCCTGTGTCGCTCTCCGTGGTGCTGACACATTCATGGCACAGCTGAACGAGATGGTTATCAACTTTAGGACGTTAATCCATTGACTTATTTTCTTTACTTTCGTTGTAAATACTCTTTTCCCTGACTACGGACCCGTTGGTGGTGGGAACACTTCTCTCAGTGGAACCTGCTCACAGGGAGAACCGTCACACATCCGTTCTCTGTAGGATCAGGTTGCACACACACACATCTCATGCAAAACCCTTCACACCTCACCTGTCATTGTGTCATTGGTATAATCTGAATCATCTTTATTGGCCACGTTTGCACATACTAGGAATGTGCTACTTCCTGTGAAGCGGGTTGTACAGAATGCAGCGGTGGAGTCGTGCGGCGTTCCTCTGAGTCGAGACTTTCCCTCTGACAGAGACACATCAGTTATTGATTGCAGCCATTACCAAACCTCAAATGGTTTATTTGTGAAATCAACACGGGATAAACAGACTCCAGACGAGCCTTGAAGAGCGGCTGCCTTTGTTTTCCGAGGCTCTGGCTCTGAGACGCAGCCCCGGGGCGCAGCAGCACCTGCCTGCTGATGGATGAGCGCTTTAACAACCTGCATCACCACATCGGGAAGCTGTTCACTCGAGCTGTTTCCCAACGCTGCGCTTTCAGGATGCCCATGTGTCATTTTAATGTCAAATTTACCTCAATGAACTTATTTTCTTCTTTTTTTCCGTTCTGTATTTTAACACTGCCTTCGATCTTTACTCAAGCTCCACTTACTAGCTTTACACCACATCTCCTGGCCTTCATCAGTGGATGGTCATTCAATAATAATAGGTCGTCATATGTTGGAGATAGTAACTGCTGTCTTTATTTGACGACTGAACCATCTCCATGGCCACAGAGCAAACACAGATGAAGACCGTGAGACACAGTTGAAAGCTCTGGAAAATGGTCTGAGTGCAGCTTGATTTAAGTTTCTTTTGTACAAAGTACAATTTCAGAGTTGAGAAAACAATCTTTTATTCAAAAGACTACAAGGTATTTTCTATATTGTCTATTTATCCGTGCTGGAGCTTTTGATCACCATCACATGAGCTTCATCAGTATGTTATGGTTGTGTTTAGGTGCTCACAGCAGTTTAAGACACTGATGTGGCCTTTGCACACCAAATAGACCCAAATCAGACCCAATGTCCACCAAAATCACACCAACTCCATATTTGAGCTTCTCACCGTCTTCACACGTGAAACCAAACAGCCGGATTGAGTTCAGCGTCAGGAAGAAAACTAACGGTGCCGCTTGTGCTGACGGACACATTAATGGAGCTTCACTCAGAGCCTGATTACCCATTAGGAGAGTTTTAAAAAGACCTTTAAACAATTATTCCAAGTGATCCGCTATAGGCGTATAGTGCTACTCAGCTTGCTCTCCGTTTCATGTAAGTTACAGCTGGAAACAGTCTCCTGATCTCTGACGTGAACACTGTGCTCTCAATCATCGTGCTGCAGAACACATTAAACGTGTTCTTTAAAAAGCTGATCATTCTGAGAGAAATGCAGGACTGTTTTATCACAGCCGCACTCCTCTGCTTCACATTGCTTTCAGAAAAGCTCAGAGAAAGTTGATTAAATACAATGATTTTACACTTGACTCTCAATGTAACGGAGGCTTTGCCTCATTGGTATTCAGCTGAGTTGGCTTGTGATTATAGTGATCCTTACTGCATGATACAGATAAAGCTGGAGAAGCTCTTCTCAGCATGAATACACATGAGGGAATGTCACTCAGGTCCGTTTTCTACATCATTATTTACATCTCACGTCCTATTATTTGATGCCCACGAGACATCCATTAGCGGATTGTCAGCCAGCAGGAATCCCATTACTCTGGATGGACAGCAGGATTAGAGGGGAACGGGTCAGCGGCCGCTCTCCACTACGGTGGCCCGGAGAGCTCAAAGCTAAATGAGAAAGCACACGCAAGTAACCACAACACAAGCAAATTAAGAACACGTCATCACCAATAGAGACACACAATTATGAGCATGTGTTGAGAAATAGAAACATTGTCTTAATTGGCTTGTGTTATGTGTCTCAGGGACACCGTTATGTAAAGTCTGAAGGAATTAACATCAACACATTCATTCTTAAGCATGAGATTTACCTGTTACCTTGAACACAACATCAGAGTTGTGCATTTTCCAGAAGTACACTGAGCAGTTTTAGCAAGAAAAGTAAAAACAAGGACGTGTTACTTGTTGGTGCTTATTGAAAGAGTAATTACTGTAAACAAAAAGCGGGGATTCAAATAATAGCTGCAATACTAATCAAATAACAGCCAGTCTGCTTGAACTAATGAAGGCCAATCCTTTATTAATCAATACAGCCCCAAGCCCCCCGGAAAAAAAGAATCTTGTTTTTAAAAACAGAAACGTCATTATCTCCGCAACCAAAGGGTTGTGTAACTTCATTTAAATTGCTACAATACCGTAACACTTGTGAGAAGAGACCTATGGCTAAAAAAAGTAAGTAACCGTCAAGTTGAATTAATTACGTAAACGCCGTAACTTGCCGCGGTGATCGTAACTTTTCACTAAAATATGATTTCAATAAAAGACACATGTCCGTAACCCTACGGGCTCGTGGGAGTCTAACAAAGCAATCACACTCCTATTAGTACCTGTAAAGTCACAGAACGGCCGAGCTTCTTTTTTTCTTCTTTTTCGCACATTTCTAACTCCTGAGTCCTTCCTGGTCCGCCCACATTGTATCGCAGTATCGTGATAATATCGCAGTATCGTGATAATATCGCAGTATCGTGATAATATCGCAGTATCGTGATAATATCGCAGTATCATGATAATATCGCAGTATCGTGATAATATCGCAGTATCGTGATAATATCGCAGTATCGTGATAATATCGTATCGTGGGCCCTCTGGTGATTCCCACCCCTACTGTCTAGTGATTAAAGCATCAGACTTCAATATCTTTTGCAACAGGTTATATCACAAAATTGACACAGACACAACAGACACAACAGACACAGAGACACAACAGACACAACAGACACAGAGACACAACAGACACACAGACACAACAGACACAGAGACACAGAGACACAACAGACACAGAGACACAACAGACACACAGACACAACAGACACAGATACACAGACACAACAGACACAACAGACACAGCGACACAGAGACACAGAGACACAACAGACACAACAGACACAGAGACACAACAGACACAACAGACACAGAGACACAACAGACACAGAGACACAGAGACACAACAGACACAACAGACACAACAGACACAGAGACACAACAGACACACAGACACAACAGACACAGATACACAGAGACACAACAGACACAGAGACACAGAGACACAGAGACACAACAGACACAACAGACACAGAGACACAACAGACACACAGACACAACAGACACAGATACACAACAGACACAACAGACACAGAGACACAGAGACACAACAGACACAGAGACACAACAGACACAGATACACAGAGACACAACAGACACAGAGACACAACAGACACACAGACACAACAGACACAGATACACAGAGACACAACAGACACAGAGACACAACAGACACAGAGACACAACAGACACAACAGACACAGAGACACAACAGACACAACAGACACAACAGACACAACAGACACAACAGACACAGATACACAGAGACACAACAGACACAGAGACACAACAGACACAGAGACACAACATACACACAGACACAGAGACACAACAGACACAACAGACACAACAGACACAGAGACACAACAGACACACAGACACAACAGACACAGATACACAACAGACACAACAGACACAGAGACACAGAGACACAACAGACACAGAGACACAACAGACACACAGACACAACAGACACAGATACACAGAGACACAACAGACACAGAGACAAAACAGACACACAGACACAACAGACACACAGACACAACAGACACAGATACACAGAGACACAACAGACACAGAGACACAACAGACACACAGACACAACAGACACAGATACACAGAGACACAACAGACACAGAGACACAACAGACACAACAGACACAACAGACACAGATACACAGAGACACAACAGACACAGAGACACAACAGACACACAGACACAACAGACACACAGACACAACAGACACAGATACACAGAGACACAACAGACACAGAGACACAACAGACACAGAGACACAACAGACACAGATACACAGAGACACAACATACACAACAGACACACAGACACAGATACACAACAGACACACAGACACAGATACACAACAGACATACAGACACAGAGACACAACATACACAACAGACACACAGACACAGATACACAGAGACACAACAGACACACAGACACAACAGACACAGATACACAGAGACACAACAGACACACAGACACAAGAGACACAACAGACACAGAGACACAACAGACACACAGATACAACAGACACACAGACACAACAGACACACAGACACACAGACACAACAGACACACAGACACAACAGACTGTAATGGTAAAATATATCTTGCCATAGTTTAAAACTGTAAGGCCCAAATACTTCCATTGAAAACACAACCCAGGTTCCCAGACAATTCTTTTTGAAATACTGCTGCTTTCTCCTCAAGGCCGGATACAGGACGAGGGTGAACAGATAAGTTTGCACCTGCTGATAAATTTAATTAATAGTTGGAACAAGAACACAAGACTTGTGTGTGAGACTCATATTATGGTTTTCTTTCAAGTGTGCTGCTCATTTTCATTGGTTGTCTTAAACTTCATCCGACAGACAGGGAAGGAACCTTTCAAACACCAAGGAACGGACAGAAGTCCGTGTGAGTCCCTCCACCGTCACTGCGATACGTGCCCGTGTAAACTGCTCCCCGCTTGCAAGCACCAAAGAATCACTCCTTACAACTTGTGTTCCAGAAGACTTTTTTTGTCTGTTCATTAGAAAGCTCAAATTACAATTCTCAACTCTTCTGCCTCTGCCCCAGTGACCAAGAGATAATTTTTCCACCACAAGACACAGATACACAACAGACACACAGACACAGATACACAACAGACACACAGACACAGATACACAACAGACACACAGACACAGATACACAACAGACACACAGACACAGATACACAACAGACACACAGACACAGATACACAACAGACACACAGACACAGATACACAACAGACACACAGACACAGATACACAACAGACACACAGACACAGATACACAACAGACACACAGACACAGATACACAACAGACACACAGACACAAAGACACAACATACACAACAGACACACAGACACAGATACACAACAGACACAGAGACACAGATACACAACAGACACACAGACACAAAGACACAACATACACAACAGACACACAGACACAGATACACAACAGACACAGAGACACAACAGACACACAGACACAGAGACACAACAGACACAGAGACACAACAGACACACAGACACAGAGACACAACAGACACACAGACACAGAGACACAGAGACACAGAGACACAACAGACACAACAGACACAGAGACACAACAGGCACAACAGACACAACAGACACAACAGACACAGAGACACAACAGACACACAGACATAACAGACACAGATACACAGAGACACAACAGACACAGAGACACAACAGACACACAGACACAACAGACACAGAGACACAGAGACACAACAGACACAACAGACACAGAGACACAACAGACACAGATACACAGACACAACAGACACACAGACACAACAGACACAGATACACAGAGACACAACAGACACAGAGACACAACAGACACACAGACACAACAGACACAGATACACAGAGACACAACAGACACAGAGACACAACAGACACAACAGACACAACAGACACAACAGACACAACAGACACAGATACACAACAGACACACAGACACAAGAGACACAAGAGACACAGACACAACAGACACAACAGACACAACAGACACAGAGACACACAGACACACAGACACAACAGACACGCAGACACAACAGACACAGAGACACAACAGACACACAGACACAACAGACACAGAGACACAACAGACACACAGACACAACAGACACACAGACACAACAGACACACAGACACAACAGACACAAGAGACACAGACACAACAGACACAACAGACACAGAGACACACAGACACACAGACACACAGACACAACAGACACAAGAGACACAGACACAACAGACACAACAGACACAGAGACACAACAGACACAGAGACACACAGACACACAGACACAACAGACACACAGACACAACAGACACAACAGACACAGAGACACAGATACACAACAGACACACAGACACAACAGACACACAGACACAACAGACACAACAGACACAGACACAACAGACACAACAGACACACAGACACACAGACACAACAGACACACAGACACAACAGACTGTAATGGTAAAATATATCTTGCCATAGCCCAAAACTGTAAGGCCCAAATACTCCCAGTGAAAAACACAACCCAGGTTCCCAGGCAATTATTTTTGAAATACTGCTGCTTTCTCCTCAAGGCCGGATACAGGACGAGGGTGAACAGATCAGTCTGCACCTGCTGATAAATTTAATTAATAGTTGGAACAAGAACATAAGACTTGTGTGTGAGACTCATATTATGGTTTTCTTTCAAGTGTGCTGCTCATTTTCATTGGTTGTCTTAAACTTCATCCGACAGACAGGGAAGGAACCTTTCAAACACCAAGGAACGGACAGAAGTCCGTGTGAGTCTCTCCACCGTCACTGCGATACGTGCCCGTGTAAACTGCTCCCCGCTTGCAAGCATTAAAGAATCACTCCTTACAACTTGTGTTCCAGAAGACTTTTTTTGTCTGTTCATTAGAAAGCTCAAATTACAATTCTCAACTCTTCTGCCTCTGCCCCAGTGACCAAGAGATAATTTTTCCACCACAAGACACAGATACACAACAGACACACAGACACAGATACACAACAGACACACAGACACAGATACACAACAGACACAGATACACAACAGACACACAGACACAGATACACAACAGACACATACACAGAGACACAACAGACACACAGACACAAAGACACAAAGACACAACAGACACAACAGACACAGAGACACAGATACACAACAGACACATACACAGAGACACAACAGACACAACAGACACAACAGACACAGAGACACAGATACACAACAGACACATACACAGAGACACAACAGACACAACAGACACAACAGACACAGAGACACAGATACACAACAGACACAGAGACACAGATACACAACAGACACAGAGACACAGACACAACAGACGTGCGTTTGGCTGCAGCCTCGTGGGGTAACGTTTGGGCTTGGGGATCCGGTAGCTCTCCTCTGCCGTCTGCTTTGCGACGTGTTCAGTCTGTTTCCCCTCATGTGCTCGTGTTAGGAAACTGTCTATTTTGGGATTGGACCACACCGGCTGAGAGGTCTCCGGGGCCCTGGGGCCCTGGGGCCCCATCTGCTCCGGTACCAGGCATTCATCATGCAGCCAAGTAATAGCATGTGCAAGTATCGGGAGAAATAGATCAAGTCATGTAAAGAGAGACAGATAAAAAAAAAAAAAAGTAGAAGCAGTGGAGAAAAAGATACCCTGACTTGTATTTGTCCAACACTAAAGACATTGATTGGATCCTACATTTCTCATAATGCAACTTGACATATTTTGATTAGACCACCTCTGCCTGCTACACGTTTCTGAGCCAGTACAGTCCCTGGCAATGCTGTGCTCTCTGACAGCAGCAATAATAACTGATGGTTATTGTAGCGAATCTCAAAATGCTCCATGTGAGTCATCGATAGCAGCAGGGCGGGTCGAGAGGCTCCAGCAATCGTCCACCAAGACGTTACCAGATGTAAACTATAGTCCTGCTCCTCCCATTCTCTGGCTGATACGGTCCAATGGGGCCCCGATTAGTTAGCAACTACTGGAATTACCTGGGTGAGTTTACGTTGCTCATGCTTTAGAACCCAAGAAGACTTCATCCAACAACCTTCCCAAGAGGAACCTGAAGACCTGAAGGCCTCTAAAAACCCCAAACCACCAGAACGCTCACACTTCCAGTTCTCAGGCTCAGTGTGTGTTTTTGGATCAATGGGCCTTCAGAACAACGTGTGGAACAATGTAGCGGCTCATCTGCTGCTCCTCACTTCTCACAGCTGTTCAGTGATGTTAGCCGGCCAAAACGGCCAGGAAAGGTTCCACAGATCAAGAGAAGGAGCTTCACTCAGAGCAGCGATGAGCGGGACTCTTTAAACACTCTGTCACTAAAGAGGTCGTCTGCATCCCTCTTTGTCTCTGACTATAAAGTAAAAGGTCAGTTTTACAAATGTGTCTGTTGTCTATTGTTGTCTGTTATTGTGCACTTCTGTGTTTAGTGTTTAGGTGGCAGGTGGTACTTGAAATGGACTACCTAGTATTATTACTATGATTGACTATATTGTCCCACTAATAGATTAAGTCCCAAAATCATATCACACAGTAGGACTCCTAATGAAGTGCTCTACTCCATGTTATAATGGATTGCTGCTGGCTCTTCTTACATGGTATTAAAGCTCATTACCTCTTTAATTGTCATCCCGGTATAACTTTGTCCTTTCCAATACATCAGCCCCTTATCACCTTGGTATAACTCACTTCTGATATAAAGTGCATCTACATTTTTACTTTTAACTTCAGCCTGTATCTTCCCTTTCATGGTATGCTGAGGAGATTAAGAAGATTAAGAAGATGAAACTTTCCCCTTAACACTTAAATCGTGCCAAACCTCCACTGTGTGTGATACTGGTTCCCTGGGTGATGGTGGTATTTTGGGGCTATTGTCACATCTCTATAGATTCCCTCCACCTGTTGCTCTTTCCGTGTGAAGTGAGCGGTGTTTCCCTCTCTCAGTAATGACCCAGTGTTCTGGCAGAAGAGAAGTCCTCAGAGTGCAGCCGGAGCATCGCCTGCAGCCCGAGGCGGTGATAGAAGAGTCCCTTTGAGCTCAGTCACAAACAGAGGAGGCTGATTAAAATCTGACAGTTCTCTGTGATCGAAAATTACAGATGAATGTTGCAATGGATCATTTCCATTTTAGTTAACATTTCTAAAGAATGCCATATTACAAGTTATGACCATGACTGTAAATGTAGGCCTAATTGTCACTGAATTGTCTCAATATTGACATCCTCGGATCAGAGGCCATCAGATACCACATGTTTCTGCAGCATCGTGTGACAGCGTGCGGCTGCTGTGGTTTCCTAAAGTCTGTTGTCAGCTGAACCTGGGAGGTTGCTGTGACATTCCTCAAATCTACTTCACACACACACACACACACACACACACACACACACACACACACACACACACACACACACACACACACAAACACACACACACACACACCTGTCAGCAGCATGAGGTCCTACTTCAGCTTCACGTATTTCATTCCATAAGCCTACCTGTCTGCTCTTGCCGTCACCTCATTACTTCCCATCATCCTCTCTTCTTCTCATTTGCATAATAAATGACATCGTACAGGTCTGTGTCACATCAACTCCTGAATGAAATCATTTTATCGGAGGCAGAAGATCTAGTCAAAGAATGTAGGAAGCGCTGGTGTGTAAGTATCAGACTTGCTAAATATCTCCATATCTATTTTAATCTAGCCTTCAAAATTATTGGTTTCTTTATGTATTAGAGGAGCATTTTTTTCTTCAGTTCTATTGCGTTCCTTTTGCCCCCGACATCACCGAGTATCAACATAAACAACCAGCGCGTTGTGAACGGGTTCATAAAACATCCTGATGATGTGATTTACATGAGGAAGAACATGTGTACAGCATGGAATGTTTAACAAACATATATACATTTAAGGATGTGTATGAAGAAGAGGATGTTTTCGAGGAAGGGGCTGTGATATAAAATAGTTCTAATCGTATCTAATTAACTTGTCTTGACATCAAATGGGTTTTCAGACTGAGCCTCACATCATCTGCACCAACACATCGTTGGCTGCCGTGAGCTTGTCTGAAGGCTAAAGGTGGTCAAGTCAACACCCATTTTGACATGTCTGTATATGTTACTACAGAGTTCAAACACAGTGACATGGAAAGCAAGCCAAGATGGAGGCACATGTATAGAAACTGCTGGAAGAAAAACACACTAATACAATTGGGAATCAAAGTATAAAAGTGAAACTATCCAGTCTTATGAATGTAAACACAATGGATATGGATCTCTCACTAATAGGTTATATATGATAACTCCACCCATCACTAATGCTTGGTACATGTTTGGGCTAACAGCTGGTGTTTCATGTGATAGTTGCAGTTACAATGGAGCCAATCTCATCGTTTACCAGCTGCACCATGATGACTCTGCAGGAGATCAAGAGAGCCAGATATCCATTTTATACAATTCCATGATCACTTTGTAGAAATCCAAAATGCTCCCACACTAATGGCTGTCGAGCCTGAAGGAAATGCAACGCCTCCTATACTCTAGTTAGGAGTGTATAGGCTTCTTTGTTAAGACACGGTCTGCTTAAGGTTTTATTGGCTGTAGAAGCCACAGTGAACCGTTCTGTCTGACTGACCGCTCAAAGCAACACTTATAACAATAAGGACTGGCTCTTTATTTATTTATTTACATTTGATTTTGTCACACAGGGCTTGCATTTGCTCTGTTGTGGTTATAACTCATTTTAAGTTATTCAAACCAGTATTATTCAAACAATTTGGTTGTTTTTAAGCCTTTGCGTAATTTTGCAAATACATAAATGAAGCGTTAAATATGAGCGTGGGAAAAGTCTACACAAGGCTACTACTGGTCAGCGCACAACAGCGAAGCGGCTTAGTGAGTGAAGTCCTGCTACTTGCTAATAACACAATAACATGGGTCAAAAACGCTCAAATCAATTCCAATAAAAGAACGTTTTAGGGTTTCTTCAATGGAGGGCGAAAAAACACCTGATACTCTAAATACCTGAACACATTTTGTCCCTCATCACATTTCATAAACTCATTAATATTCAGAGGTTGCATGTTGCCCGTATGTCGCCAGTTGACCATTGCTGTTCTAGAATATCAGTTATCAAAGCAGGCAGCAACCTTCTGTTCTGAAAAGTGAAGCCAACGTGAACGTGCATCTCTTCTTCTGGCTTTCACAGCGGGTTCTAGATCATGAACGTTAATGTCTTATTCAGCATCTATTTGCACTAAGCTCCACCCTCTCGTGCCACCGAGTCATAATAAGACATGAAGTCACATCAGTGGATATTAAGTCAGTTTTGAGGTACTTTGTCATATCCAAAAGATAAATAGGCCAATTTTGTATTATTTATCTTTAAAAAAAAAGAATTCGGACGGAAATGATCTTCCATATTTCCCCATGTGTTTCCAGTAAAGACGTTAAGTGTTGATGGATTTCTTCAGCCACAACATGGACCCAGGCTTCCTCTGGCAGAAGTGGTGCAGCAGCTCCCACTAATGAGGCTCTCTGAGCGGCTTCTGTGGTTGGACGTGTCTTTCTTTCCCCAACTCATTTCTCTGATCCATTACCCTTCACTCCCCTGCGTCTGCTTGGACTTGACGTCTGCCGGCTGGCTCCTAATCTGTTGGATGTGAAACATTAACTTGCGATTGCGCCTCAACCTCAAGGGTGTTTCTGGGCCTCTCACCCCTGACCGGGAAACACAAGTAAACACTCCACTGATACTCCCAACACTCCACGAGCCCGGGGCATTCTGTGTGTGTGTGGGAGCTGCTGGTGTGTCACGATGACCATTAACACCATTAATAATACCAACAGGTGAACCGACAGATGACAACCAACGTGGAATCCGGCTGCATTTTACCCATTAACTGAAGCACCAGCATCACCAGACTTAGTGGACGATTCATTGACTGTTTCCGTATTATTGACATTTAAATATATTGTGCTCAATTAGGCTGCACTGTGCACGTTTGATGAACTGACAGAGCGGCAACACAAGACATAGTAGATCATTCAAAGGCTGCTTTCAGTATTTATTCATATTTTAGTTTAAGAAATATATTGAACAAAGGAATTGGGCATCTGGGCTGATAAATAAAATATGAACAAATCTGTTACTGAACACTCTGAACACTGTTGTTGTTGGGAAACCGGTGAGGGATCAAGTCCATATGAATAGCATTAGCCTCCTGACTCAAGAGACTCGGGGAATGGCACAATATGTTTTTCCATGAAACATGTGGAGTGGAGCCGTTTACAATATTAAAACAAATGCAACACCTTTTTTCTTTCTTTCTGGAAATGACATTTAAAAATACTGGGGGATTATACCTTTGCAGTAGATTGTCTTTAGTTAATAGAAGCCAGTACAACTGTTACTTTGTGAGTGTTGAGTTTCTACCGAAGCATCTTCAGTGTGTTGGTTATGATTAGTAAAACGGTCCAATAAAGTCATTTGGGTGGTGTTATATGCTGGTTGGTACATTTGTTTGGGGAGTGTGATAAAGACGTGTGTTCATGTGTCAGGGTTATGGTTAGGGGGTCACGGCCCTTGGCTTCTAAAACCGACGCACAACAACACAACACACAGTCTTTGCATGAGATGCACCAGGCTTTCTACCTGTTTACAAGGGCACTCTGGCCATGAAGTAATAGCTGCTTCTCTCTGACATGTCATGGTCTTCTGACAATGCTTGTTTTTGTCAGAACAACTTAGTTTTAACATCAAAAGCGTTTATTTTTTATTTTTTAGGAAGAATACCTTTGAAGAATGTCGTTCAGTTTGGGCCTCTAGTCTCATATATATCAACGTGAGTCCCTTTTTTAACCAATTACTACTAATTACTCAGTGGAGTGGAGCTTTCACACTAAATAGCACAACAGAGGTTATGTTTTAATTGCTGCAGATATTTATTGTGTGGAACTAATTATCTAATTAACTTTAAGACCTTAGTGACCTCAAGAAAAAATGATGTCTGGCTTTCACATTCACTGTAATACTTTTAGAATAAACATGCACTCAGAGCCTATTGTACTGTGTTCTATATGTTATCACATCCATACCGAGTGTGCATCGAGTAATGCAGCAACTTACAGCTAACGCTCACTTTGGGAATGTGTTGATTTGACTTTGTGCTCATCTTGGAGGTCACAGTTTGTGCTGCAGCTGAAATGGAATGCTTCACACTTGAATGCATGATTAATGTTGGGATGGGCCGTGCTCACTAGTGCACAGGCCCAGCACTTCTGCCCTTGCCAGTTCCAGTATCTATACTTCTTATTGTGTCGAGATATTTGTTCCATAACAACAAAAAGGGAATATTTTTCCTGGAATGATGTTGTGATGTTTGCCTTTTAGGTACTGTTGCACAAGCAAGGCACGATAAATCCATCAGGAAATATTATGATATACTTCATACCCAACTAATATGTTTTTAAAATTAAAACCTAAACACTGCTGAGTCGGAATATTTATATCTCTTTTTTAATTTTAGTGTCTACTTTCCCCCTTTTTTACTGCACTCCAGACAACTCTCACATGGAATTGCAAAGACGTGTTGTGTCATTTTGAAACTCAGATAACAATATTCATGTAGTAAATAGTTTCATTTTATTCAGACAAGTCTATAAACAGCATTCAGCCCTTGGGTGGTGTTCACGTTTTCATTTTTTATCAAAATAAAAATGATATGATTCATTATTTTTTCAAACTCATTGGCTCATTTTCACAGAAAAGGTCTTCAATATTTAACATAACATAAATCAGAACACATTTTCAATGATCACACACTGTACACCCTACACGACCCGGGCTAATTAATAAGAGTCTGGACATTGTAGGTCCTGTGTGTGTGTGTGTGTGTGTGTGTGTGTGTGTGTGTGTGTGTGTGTGTGTGTGTGTGTGTGTGTGTTGGCCTTGCAATTGATTTTGGAAGAGATAGAAGCGTTTGATGATGATGTAGAGAAGTGGTTCTCAAACTTTTTTCTGTCACTTTGGAGGAAGAACAATGTTCATGCTCCAACTAAACTGTAACACAATGGTCCATGCTGACTGATTTGTGTGACGCCTCCATCTGGGCTTTTTCAATAGAATAAAGAAAATTGCAATCACTTTCAAGTAAACCAGATCGCTCCATCAGGCAAAAACTTCTTCCTCTTTTTTCATCTAATGATATTATTATTATCATTACCATCATTATTGTGATGACAAGTTTTTTCTTCCAACGATACAAGTTTATCAGTGTTTTGTTTTTTAGTACATTTTCAAACTCGTAAACATAATTAAAGACAACATTAGGTCATGTAATGTCGTGTGATCCTTCTTTCTTGATCTTGATGTCCGGTGCGTTGCCATGGCGATGCTCTTTGTAACTGCTCCTCACTCGAGTGTCCCTCTAGAGAACCGCCCTCGCGGTGTCTTCCCACTGCTCTCCCGTTGAGTTAGCAGGCTGGTCCCTCTGGCAGTGTGAGCTATACCTCCTGAGTCTTCTTCCACCCTCCTGGTCCGTGAACGTTGCTCATAGTTTTCTCTGCTTGAAGAGGATTGCCAACCAACATTCCATGCTCCATGTCTCCAGCTCCTCAACTCTTTGGGCCTCGCATATGTTTTCTTGTCCTGTAGTTTGTTGTCTGGAGTTGGTGTTGAGTTCTTCTTCAGAACACTGCAAGGTACGTTTAATATCTTCTTAGAGTTCACGTGTGTGTTTGGTAATGTCAGCCAAACCCCTGTGTAGAACCTCTTCCTTGCTCTTTCACCATCTGTCTTTCCTCGTTTTACTTGAATGGAACTATTTCTGAAGCTTCATCCCTCTGGACGCTTGAGCTGAAGTCCGATAGTTCAAAACTCAACAGGTACCAGCTTTAACATCATCAGACTCATATCTGTGTTTGATTATGGGAAAAATCAGCTGTTGCCAACTATTTTGTCAGTGCACTTGGCAGCTTTTCAGACCTTTAATTACTGGATTTCCATAAAGGGGCTGCAGCAACTAGAGGCTCTCTTGGCATTGTAACACACAGGTTCCACAGCAGATACAACACCAGAACATTACACACTTTTAAAATTGGACATTATGTGTTTTTTTCACATATAAAACAGTCTTCTCAACTTGTTCTTGTGTTTTAGCTTGTTCTCCTGAGCATTGCTCAGCTGTTTTCATATGTGGTGATGCTCTCAGAAAGATGCTTGAGATCCTGAATCCTGTTCATGACTAGGTACGAATAACATGCTGAAAGCAATAGAGGGTCTACTGGAGAAAAGAAACATGCACTTTATTAATCCCCTTGGGGAAATTCTTCTCTGCATTTGACCCATCCCTGGATGGGGAGCAGTGGGCGGCCCTGTGGGGCGCCCGGGGGGCAGTTGGGGGTTCAGTGTCTTGCTCAGGGACACTTGGACATGTGAGCTATGGGGGGACTGGGGATCGAGCCGGCTACCTTGTGGTTGCGGGACAACCACTCATCCCCCTGAGCTACAGCCGCCACGTTCAATCTGATTATTCTCTACCAGCAGTTTGGTTTATAACAACGTCCGGCCCTGGTGGACACAGAGGTGTTTTTCTTTAACAAGCGGACACAAGGTAATCCACATTGTTCAGCTTTGAAATAAAGGCAATGAGTAATTTGGGGAAAGTCAAATTAATGTGACAGTTGTACTATTTGAGTGGTGGAGGAAGTATTCAGAGCATTTACCTCACTAAAAATACATGTACCACACTGAAAAACATACGTTTCATGTATTGAAATTGTTAGTTCAGTAAAAGTCTGTAATATGACACGTTCTCAGAGCCCAAAGTAACACCTTCACAATGCTTGCTTTGTCCAACAAATGGTGCACACTTAGAAATGATGAGACATTAAAAGTAAGAGGGAATTCAGCAAATGATAAAATGTGTAAAGCTGAAACCATGACATGTTTCAGCATGAATAATGACTAAGTTATTATCAATATAGGTTCAGCAGGAAGGTTTCATTAGTTCTATCGTCTGCACGTTCATTTCACAAGACCGGCACTGCAGTGGCAGCCATGATACCAATACTTAAACATTTGACTGAACCTCTGTGTTATTATTCAAATTGAAAAAGCTCCAGACCCTCACACACTCTGTATTTTGTGTTTGAATATGGTAAGTGGCTCAAGGCCACTTATGAGTCATCTTGCATTTCAGAGGTAAGAGTCTGGAAAAAGTGCTCGAATTATGACACTAATAATTGGAATTAACCTCCCAACCTATTAAATATGAAATGTCAAAGTCAGGTGACCTAGAATAAAGAGAAAGAGTCCACATAGGAGGAGGTCGGATGGATGGGTCAAACAAACAGGACTTTCCCCCAGGAGACCACTGTTCATGTCTTATGTGAAACCAAAACTTGACACATACATTTGTTTTAAGTTAAGTGTTTGTTTTTATTGTATTTTAAGATTTATAACCACATACTTTTACAAAGAGTCAGTTTATAAACTCATTTTAAGCCAATAAATAGCTAAACCATCGCTAGACTGCATTTTGGCTAATGCGTTCCATTTATATTGTTCTCCACTAACTCTTTTCCTTCATGCGGACTACAAATAGAAACCAGAACGCCTCTGATACCAACATCTTGTCCCATGCAGAATCTGTTGATCGAGGTTATTGGTAAACGTCCTATTCTGTTGTTGAAGGATCGTGAGATTTCCATGTCTTTAATTTCTATAAAGCAGGTCGAGGTGGTATGAAGAATATGTGAATTTATTAGCCCATTTTCATAAACTGTGCCTTCAATTAGTGCCGATGAACTCTGTAGTTGACATACACAGAAGACGGCAACAGTGCAGATGCAGAAGACTGGAAAACGCCGACCAATCAGAGCTGACTGAACTTAAAGAGACAGCCTCTACAACGTAGCGTAGACAGTATGAGAAAAATTACCAAAGCATGTTAACGTGTTCTAGTAGAAACCCAACATACAGGTCTGAACCTAAACATTTAGCAAGATAAGTCTCGTATAAGGCAAGAGGTGCAGTGACTTTAAGCGAAAAGGGGAGAAATTCAGTGCTAACAAATGAAAAAAGTCTTCAGTGCTGTTCAGTCAGCATTCAGCCCCGCGTCTGGTGTCACGCACCATGGTGCTCAGCGCCCTTCATGCAGGCGGAGGCCTGTGATTCACAGCTTTAATAGCCCAAATAAAGTGTTCATGTCCACAGTATCACTGTCACCTTGCCTCTGCTTCCTGGTTGTCAGCTAGTTTTCAGCTGGCCTCTTTTCACAGCGCTAAAGAAAGCACGGAATAATGTGGACTTATCAGTGCAGCATGCGGCAAAGAAATCAAAATGTCACAAGGAGCTTTCAGGGCTGTTTCCGGCCCCGACGCCGGTCTCAGTTTCTTTCCTGCTTAGGTACCTTAGAGCGTGAGATAACAGAGGATCCAATAACATCCTCCTCCCATCACTCACTATCCTCCCTCCCACTGCAGCTTCTGATCAACTTCTTTTCGTCACTTGCCTCTGAGCAATCAGTGTTTTTGGCAACATTCCAACAATACTCACTAATTGTACACTGAGCTGACACAGATTTAAATACAAGTTTCACAATTTCAGTATCTCTGCCTTGCAATAATAACACTCAGATTATCCTAAAACTGCCTCCAATGACGTGTTAAATGAAACTGAAGTATGCATGCTCATTTGGACTGTAACAGAAATATATTATTATATATTTGCTCCATTATTGTCCACTCCAATCACTAATGAGCCCAATTCATGGAGCTCAATTAAGTTGAATTGGATCTGCGTACTGTTGGCCAGTATTAATGTATTCCTATTAAAATATGTTTGACGTCAGAGCACTTTTCTGAAAAGGTTTATAATGGATTATGTATTATGAGTGCTTATATTTGAGTGCATGAAAATGCCTCCCTTTTAAAAGCCAGACAAAGTAAATATTCGGGAGCACAAAAATTATGTTTAGATCGCTGCATTTGGCCAAACAACACTAAACCTTGACAATACATTAAAAGCAACTGCGTTCATTTAAAATATGGCGCAGCACGAGTGTCGGTTTGTTACGGCAGCTCCTGCTCAGCCGACCCGTCCTCCTCTCGATCATCACGGGGGATTTGAGATGGACGACTTATCTGCACTGACACAATCAGAAGGAATATCTCATCAGCCAATCACATGGCAGCAGCTCAATGCATTTATAGTCATGAAAATCTGCTGAACTTCTAACCAATCAGAATGGGGAAGAAAGGTGATGCAAGTCTTTTTTAACTGACGTGGTTGCTGGTGCCAGATGAGCTGGTTTGAGTCTTTCAGAAACTTTTTCTACTGGGATTTCCATGCACAACCATATCTCGGGTTTACGGATAATGGTCCAAAAAGGAGATAATATCCAGTGAGCGGCAGTTCTCTGGGCGTAAAGGCCTTGTTGATAGAAGTCAGAGGAGAATAGCCAGACTGTTTTGAGCAGATAGATAGGCAACAGTAACTCAAACAACCACTCGTTGCATCAAGTTGAAGCTTAAAGCAGATGGGCTACAGCAGCAGAAGACCACGAACTGGAGAGATTAGATATCTTGTTGAACCCTCGCTGGGCCCCCAGCAAGAGCTGGGAAACGTTGGTGGGGAGAGGGAAGTCTGGAGTACCAGGCTGGGCCCGCTGGGCCTGCTGCCCCTGCAACCCGGCTTCAGATAAGTGGAAGACAATGTACTGATGGAAAAACGAAAGTGTGCCAAGACAATAATATGAATGAGTAGGGTTGAATCTATGCTTTCATGTAGCGTATGACTAATTCTGACCCCACTATCTGCATGTTGCAGGAGAAATCGAGACTCATCAGACCAGGCAATGTTTGACCAAACTTCTATTGCCCAATTTTGGAGATTATTTGCAGCTTGAGTTTTCTGTTGTGGCCATTCCACTGACCGCTCTTTTTCAGACCATACTTTGTAAAACCCTAGAGATAGTTGAGTTATGTTGAGATATGTTTCTGAAATACTGGCACCAACAACCATGCCACATTCAAAGTCACTTACATCCCCTTTCTTCCCTCTGAGGCTTTGTGTGAACTTCAGCGGATCATCTTGAAGACGTCTAAATGCCTAATATAATACAACATATGTTAATTCAGTCAATATATGTCTACACATTATCCCACCACGCACATTTGTGACCGAACATAAAGCATAACTCTTCACCGGCTTTTCCATGAAAATTTAAAAACGAATGATTGTTTATTTCAAAGAGTTACTAATGACATTATTTAGATATTTTCATGTCTGGGAAAAATTCTGGTTTAAATGGGTGAACACCAGTGGTGTATAAAGTACCCAAAAGCCGTACTTGAGTAAAAGTAAAGATACCTTACTGGAAAATGACTCCAGTAAAAGTAAAAGTCACCTATTAAAATACTACTTGAGTAAAAGTCTTAAAGTATCTGATATTTTCTGTACTTAAGTATCAAAAGTAATTTTCTGATATAAAATGTACTTAAGTATTGAAAGTAAAAGTACAAGTACATGCTTTTAATAAAAAAGCAAAGGGTCAGAATTTTGAGAATTATGAAGTTTATTCTTTTAAGTGCTGTGGTCACCGTGACCAAGGACCAGGAGTTGTGTTGATACAATAACTGGGTTGGCTGTGATCCATCCATATATATTATGTTCAACATAATATATCGTACCTAAGTATACTTTTGCATCTACTATGAACTTATCATCATAATTCTCCAAAAAGCAATATGACACTATGAAGGACTTGTAACAGTGTGGTTATAAGTATGCTCATTCCGCCCGCCGTGGGTCTCTTGGTACCGGTCCGTGGGTCTCTTGGTACTGGTCTGTGGGTCTCTTGGTACCGGTCTGTGGGTCTCTTGGTACCGGGCCACAGAAAGAATGAATGAAACATTTCAATTAAATAAAAAAAAATCAAGGCCGGAAAGATGTTTTATTGTGAAAAATGACCGCATACATCCGTCTGTGGTGACCTCAGACGGAACCTTTGACACATGTCAAGATGTTACTCTAAAAATGAAACGTAAGTCTGTTACAACTCTGTCGGTGATCTGGAAACCAAGGCAGAGTATCCTGAGATCGCCAAAAAAGCATGAAAACCTGCTTCCATTTCAACATCCTGTCTTTGTGCAGCGCGTTATAAGTTAAGCAGTAGACTGAACTAAAGGTTTAGTTAGGAGTAGACTGGACATAACGAACACACGTCAGGTGTCGTTGTCTCCCGTCTCTCCGAGGTCGGACCCGGTCTGTGAAAATATTGTCTTCACGTAACCGGTCCGTGACGCATAAAGGTTTGGGAGCGCTGGACTAGATGATGTAGAGGGAAAATGCAAAACATTGTGATTCGCAAAACCTGCTTGGTGGAGTCTGTGTTCCACCACAGTCCCCGATGGTTTTTTTTTTTTCTAAAGATAGATTTGATTTTGTAGCGAGTAACGAAGGTTTCAGGAGAAATGTATCGGAGTAAAAGTATCATTTTTCTTTGCAAAATGTAGTGAAGTAAAAGTAAAAGTAAACAGAAATAAATAGTAAAGTAGAGTACAGATATCCCCAAAAACTACTTAAGTACAGTAACGAAGTATTTCTACTTCGTTACTATACACCACTGGTGAACACTGATTGTCTTTTATCTCACACACACACGCAGGTCGAGTCTTTATATCAACGTCACGTGTGACCTCGGATGACCCAGGCCAGGTATACATTTTGGTGTTATCCATAAGATCATTTAGATATAATTTGCTTGCAAATTCACAAGATTACGAGTGACTAAGAACACTGGCGGTCATCCAGGATTCATAGAACCGGAGTTACATACATAACTCTTGTTCTATCTCATCCTCCCTGTTTAAGGCTGAATGATTTATCTACCTTATAAAGAGGAAGCAGAGGAACTCGACAAGGGAATCCCACCCAATGTTGGTGCAAGTCGCCAGACGATCACAGTCATCTTAGAGACAACTATTCACGCTCACATTCACACCTACAGAGAGTTAAAGTCAATTTGAACCTCAGCTGCATGTTCTTTGGATTGATGGAGGAAGCCGGAGAAGATGCAATCTCCACATAGAAGGACTGGATCAAACCTGGGCTGGGCTGTGATGCGACAATGAGCCACCACACCACCATGCAGATCCGACCCCAGCATGCTACGAGGACATAGCAGTTACAAACTGGTTCAGGGTGGAGGAAGACCGGCCACCATCTAGGAGGGACTGCAGAACACTGATGGTAAAACTCTCTTTTTTTTACCATCAGATTGCAGTGACCGGCGGATGAAAGAATGACAGTATGATGACTAATCTTATAACCCATCCGTCCAAATTGATCGACACACTCAGAGGTGTCGGCTCAAAAAATTAAAATGTTTTCATTGTAACCGTCTCCCTGATGGGAGTAAATATAATGAAAGGATCCACAGAGCCAGCAGGGGACCCGTTGAGATCACTCATATGTTATTAATAGATGGAAAAAACCCACATTCCCTCGACTAAGGAAGGCCTTTAGGACATGAAAGATTTAAACCATTCCATCCCAAATCCTGAGAGACCGACACTCTTTTTTTAGGCTCTGCATCAAAATATGACGATCTGCTGTATCAACAACAGCAATTAAATCCAGCAAAGCGAAGGCTGACACATTGTCAGAATCCATGTTACATCTAAAGCAAGATCTGCTGATGGGAGATGGAGGCCTTTGGTTTCAATACGTTTTCAGAATACTAACAGAAACGTTGTAGAATTGGCTTTAGGATTTTTCTTGTGGAGATTCATTGTGCAAACTAATTGCTACATCCACACTATTACGTTTCCGTTTGGATATGCATATCTTCTGCTATGTTTACGCCTTGCATTCACACTACTGCAGAGTTTTAGAGCACCTAAAACGAAGAAGTTTGAAAACTCTTTGTGGAATTGTGGATAGGTGCAGAACCGGAGACCTTTAACAATGATGACGTAGACACCTGTGTTTACTACTTGATTGGGTCTCATCAATCGAATAACTTCCTCCTTGAATCCAAGTCAACATTTGTGCAAATTTTAAGAAATGTCCTCCCTGCGTTCCAGAGATATTGCATTCACAGATATAGGATGGATGGACAACTGTATGCCTCAGGCGACGGCTACTACTGGCTTTGTGACCGAACAGAATCCAGGCATCCATCGTTTGTCCTTACTAAATAACTCTTTTATACGTGTGCTGATACCCCTGCTGCATCCAGCAGCCTTGTATAGCTTCTTAACACTAATGGATCATCATCATCCTCATTGTCATGTTTAAAACTGTACATATTGGGATTCAATTCAGTTTATTTTGTATAGCCCAAAATCACAAATTTGCCTTTGAGGGCTTTACAATCTGTACACATATGACATCCCTGTCACGGGACCTCACATCGGATCAGGAAAAACTCCCCCCCCCTCCCAAATCCCTTTCACAGGGAAAAAGAAAAGAAACCTTCAGGAGAGCAACAGAGGAGAGGGATGATAGGGAATATATGATAGTTCATAGAATGAGGCAATACCTTTTAAAATGACCCCAGCATTGGCCTATCAAGATTGAGCGATAACTCAATACTTTGTAGAGAATAGTTATTGAGCTTCAGGCTCATCCGTAACCATGTCAACCAAAGGGTTAGCCATAGACTGAACTTCAAGTTTAGCCAGAGGCCCTTGAACCTGGCCCTCTGGCTCAACCTGAATCCAGGTTCAGGTTGAGCCAGAGGGCCAAGTTAAGGGTCAGCTAGGGGTCCAGGTTGGAGGTCAAACATTGTAGGTGTCCGAACTAGTTTTCTGAAAGACAATCTTTCATTGTCAGCCTCCTGATTGGCCTGAATGTAAGGAGAAAGTGATCCATCTAATCCTACATAATGTTCCCCAATGGGTCTCCCAGCAGTAAGGCCAAGAACCAAAAGAGGCATGGTTTCAACAATGACAACTGGATGGTGGGATAACAGGAGTTGGAGTTGATTCTCAAATCAGATCTGTAAGAGAGACTGTCCACACTGTTATTTGCAATTGATCAGATTGGGTTTGTGTGTTTAGACATCGGCAACACATCTCAAAACACTTGTGCTAGTTGGGGTGCAGAAGTCTTCCATTGCACCAGACAAACTCAGTAACAGAGGAGGCTGCTATACATTGAGAAAGAAGCAGAAAGTGAAAGTAGAGGGACAGTGAAACGTGTTGTTCTCCTGCATGTTGCTCTCCATAGCGCTCTGCTAGTAGCAGCATGGATTCTGCTCAGCACTTCCATGCTTTGAAATCTGACCACCAAACTAAGATGTATCTGTAGATATAGGATTGGAATCCCCTCCAAATGTGGTTGTTTACTTCAGATGTGTTATATTTAAATATAAGTCATATATAAGTCATTCATCTTGCACAGCATTGTGTTGTCTTTTCTTGCTTTATAGTCTGCATTTGGTTATCCTCAAACAAAAGCCTGTTCTTTTGGTTGGGTAGTGATGTGTGGGTTGGTAGACAGTGTTCTTCATGAAGTTGAGCTGGGAAATGGGTTCATCAATTGAACAGTGTATGACTGTTTCTTCCAAAGTACAGCTGAAAAGCTTACATCAAACTCACAACCTTCTTTGGGTCTGCATTCATTATCCTTGCATACATTGGCAGATGCTTGATCCAGTTGACTCTCTCTGGGTGATAGTTAACTAGGTCATGCATTATATTTCCCCTCAATACATGGGGGCTACTCTCCACTTAACCATGGCTCTGGGGATGGCCGGTTCTGAATTAATTTCACCTCAAGAGATTCCATAGTTTTTTTGTAATTCCTTTCCTTGATCATGGGTGGACCATGCTTCGAGAAATCTCCTCAAGATGTTTGGCAATCTCAATGCTGTGTTTTACTCTTCAATTATCTTATCTACTAAATACATGTGCTATGGATATCAGGATGTAACTATATGTGGTTCGGCCATGCTCACCTCTACATTGTTCCCATTTCAAGAAGGTAAATCGGGTATAGTGATCTTTATCTGCTTAGCTGGATTTTGGAATGGGTTTGGTTCCAAATGTTTCCACCAGAACAATGTTACCAAACAGCTGGCACCCACAAGCTCTGGAAGAGGAGGACAAATGTAAACTTGCTTGCCTGAAAATTGCCTACTGTGCATGAGGGGGCATTGCTCAAGGATTGGCCCAGTTTTTGTTTGCATGTTGCCCAGGATGTTTTCAAGTTGAGTAGCAGAAGCAAATACATATTTGATGGGATGCATGAGAAATAAATTGTTTGATGCAAATGATAGTTATTTATGAAATATTTGCTCAATTCTAGGAGAAGTCACAGTTGGAGGAGATTAGCTTGCCGGCCACTGACTTTGATGAACTGAAGCTTTTCTATCCAAATCGGGCTCAGCTCTCCACCATTCCCATGGCAATGGCCTGGCAACGATGTGTAAACCATACTGTGGCACACATGTTAGCAGTTTATGTTGGTATGCACTCTACCAAGTAATGCTTTTGTGACTATTGTTCAATATTACAGACTCAGAAACAGGCTGCAAGGGGCAAAGCTGACAGATTGCATGAAGATCAAAATAAATAGACAACCTGTAGTGGAGACAAACGACCAAAAAACCCTGAAAGCTGCCTTTGAACAACCTAGGAAATCTAATATTGCAGTCTTGCGCTGCAAAAAGTAAAGACCCCATTTCATTAGCTTATGTCCTCTCCTTAACACTCTGGGGTCTGGGGGTCAATTTCTTGATTTGTCAATTTTACATACTTTTTAAATTCCCCTTTTTAAAGTCACTAGCATATGATACATACTCATGTGTTTTATATAAAAAATTACAGAACAATCTCAGCCATCTATATAATGAGGCACCATTGTCCCAAGGGCACAAGTGTAAAGAAAAAATATGACTAAAGCTGAAAAATGGAATCTTGATTTTGGAAATGTTTCATATTTGTTGTGAAAACATAACTTTACTCAGGTGGGATATCGGTTTTGGTGATGGAAATTGGTTTACCAAAGTTCTTAGGTTCACAAAAGCAGTGGAATATATGAATAAAATGGTAGACACATGTAATGTAATGTCTAAAACCAAATTTATTATTATATGGTGGGGATGATGAGCTGTGGCTGGCTTTGCGGCCTGCTAGGTGATGTGTTGGCAGGCAGAGGGACAGGGAGGCTGCTGCAGCGATGCTGCATGTTGTCCTCTGGACCCTCACAGCTCTGAATCCACTCTGTAAAATACATTAATACAGTCAGTATGAGTTCACTGAAAGAAAGTTAACGGTGATAGAGACAAGTTGATTATGCACCGTTCAGTCATAGACACGGAAGATAACAGCCAACACGGCACTGTGTAGTGACGTGCTAACGCTAAGCTATCGTCAACAAACACATAATGGAGGTCCAACACTACTGGTCGTACTATGTTCACTGTAAGAAAGTTAACGTGATAGAGACAACAGTTGATTACGCACCGTTCAGTCATAGACACGGAAGATAACAGCCAACACAGCACTATGTAGTGACGTGCTAACGCTAAGCTATCGTCAACACACAAATGTTATTTACAGTCTTACAAGCACATAATGGAGGTCCAACACTACTGGTCGTACTATGTTCACTGTAATAGGGACAACAGTTGATTACTCACCGTTCAGTCTCACAGAAACGCTGTAGCCAGCTATCTGGCCCGTTAGCTCCGTCTAGCTCCTGTTAGTGAATCCTTCAGCTCTGAAGCTGCGCCGTCAGTCCCCTCCAATATAGCTCTGCTCAGGACTCTTTGCTTGGCATCTTTTGACTCACAGTGAAGCTTTGCAAGCCTCATACATGTCCATGTTTAGATGCTCAGACGCGGAAGTGGAAACCATATCCACCAGATTTGAAACCATATCTCTGTGACGTATTATTGTGATGATATAATTTTATTAAAAAATTGAAACACCTGGTTTAACGCTTCGAAGCGGGCCCCGCCCCCAAAGGGTTAATGAGCACTGATCTGAAGAGGGATCGCTTAATGCAACATGGGAACAATGCTACTTTGCTTGCTTTAACCTACCCAGTATTGTTTTACTCCAGCACTGGGCGTGCCAATTGGCGATTGGCACGCCCCAGTTTGGAGAAAGAGACAGGAATACCAGCATGGGAGCAAAGCAATGTACTGCTGTGGATGGAGGCAGCCGCAAAACATATTTTAGACACCTAAAAGAATGACCCACCCTAAAAATATACATCACTTTAAGTGCAGCTATATTTAGAATATTTTTTGATGTGGAAATGAACTGAAAGTCAAACTTATCGATAACATTTTGTCAACGGAATCTACTAGCTTTGAAGACAGCAGAGATAACGTTCACGTTCAGTTTACATCAGAAAAGGCTATCTTTTAGGTGACTAACATGTGTTGTACTTTGAATTGCTTTGCTCTCGTATCATTTTGCCAAACTTGGGCCATCTACTTTAGCTATTCATTGACTATGTATAAGTACATTGTACATAGTCTGACATGAATAGTATATAGAGTGCAAAAACTTTGATAATATTAATTTTACAATTGAAGTTTAAACTATGTTTCTTTTAGCCTAACTTATTGTGTACTCTCACAATCCTTGCATCGAGCTTTGTTTGATAGGATAGGTGGTGCTTTTAAACGAGTTGGTCTGTTATCTCAAACCGGTTAGGTTAGCCTACAGCTATGCTATGCATGGCTTACACACTCTATACTCACCCAAATGACATGCTCAAACAAATGGGTTTGCAAACTTAACAAACTGCAATTCTCTCCAAAACATTTACTAGAAACAAACTTCCCAAAAGTAGCCACAGGAACCAATCTGAACAAAACAACATCTCACCCACAATGCTGAATACCAGAGAAACGTCAATGTTAAAAAAGAGCACCTAAACTCATGTTAGCATTCAAAACCATAAGAATAACAAGATTGGTCAACAACATAAACAATTCATTATGTGTCACACTGAGGCTAGATTTAACCAAGCAGGTTTGCAGCTTTCATTTATATCAAACTGGTTCAGGGAACGGGACAAAGAGGAAGACCATGCAATATATTTATTAGACACAGTTTATGAATTAACATAAAACAATGGAGTGGGTCAGCAATGGCGGCATGGATGAGTGTCATGTGAGCTGTGAAGGTGCAACACTAAAAGAAGCTGATGTCAGACAGAGGGAGCATAAGGACCAGATGAACTGCATCAAGCTGATGACCCTCACATGGCCGCCTGCTGAGGTTGGCCAAGACAGCCTCCAAGACAGTGGGAGGGGCGTTAATGCCAAGAATGAATGTGACAAGAATATTCAGAATCTTTAGGCTGGTCTGAGATCAGTTGCGACAGTGAGGAGAGTCCCCAAACCGCCTGAAACCAATCGGCTCGGGGCGTTCCTGTGGAAGTATATGCTAGATCAGTGATTGTCAACCACTGTGCCGCGGCACACCAGTGTGCCGTGAGAGATCGTCAGGTGTGCCGTGGGAAAATGTCCAATTTCACTTAATTGGTCCAAAAAAATATTATTTAGTTGCCGCAAATGATTTTCCATTGTTGAGCGTCTGAGCTGCAATATAGTGGCTGGCAGAGTAATATAGAACAGGTCTGCACCTTGTTCTGCTATTAAACAAACTAAACGGCCGTATGTTATTGATCTTATCTACACAGCATGTCATTTCTGTGTCGCGTCTATACTGCTCTGCTCTGTGTCGCGCATGGGGAGTTCCGCCTGATGCGCTACACAGGTGAGACACAGCGGAGAGAGAGAGAGAGAGAGACAGAGAGTGGCGAAAAATATGTCGCGTGCTTTTCACAATGGGATTTGCTGCTGAACCTATCAGTATTTTAAGATATGAGCTCTCACTTTTACAGACCAACAGTTCATGTGTTTGCAGGTCAAGACAAACAGCCTGCGGAGCTCCATAAATGACGTTTCTGACTTAGAGAGGCTCTGGAAATATTCTTCCAAAAGCCTGAAAAACACCCTGCAGTGATAAAGCCTGCTCACTTTGTGGTCGTCATTAAAATAAATGAACACCATGTTTCCTATAAGTCAGTATTTATCAAACTGGGAGGTATTTATTACAGGTGTAATACCTTTATTACAGGTATTTATTACAGGTGTGGCGCAAGAGGAAATGCTGATTTTAAATGTTCACAGTCCGCCGTTAACAGGTTACGCTTGCGCATGCGCCGATTCTTGGCATTTCGCCAAAAGCCGATCTTTATGAGATCTCCGTGAGCTCGGCTTTCTGCTGTTGTGTCTCTCATCATGGAGCATGAATTGAGAGCCGTATCAAATCTACAACCCCGTTTTATAAAGATGTGTAGAGGAAAGCAGCCACTAATACTGATACAACCTGATGCTCACACATCTGCACTCATTCCGTTTTGTTTTGCAATAGCTTATTGTTTTCCACAATAAGATATTTAGTAGTAACTAAATATTAGTTCTTTTTTGCATAACTTTATTTTAATTTTTCTAACAAAGTGATAACACTTTTTTTTTGTCTGATGGAGCGATCTGGTTTACTTGAAACAGTGAATACTCTTCCATGCCAGTAGGTAGTGCAATAATGACCTACCATAAATGCTGTATTATGCTACAATGTGACATTTTGTAACTTTTTAGGTTGTTGGTGTGCCGCGGGAATTTTTTATTGTAGAAAATGTGCCGCGGCTCAAAAAAGGTTGAAAAACACTGTGCTAGATAAATATCCCACAATGCACTTGAAGAACACCTTACGTGAGAGGATTAGTATACTTTCAAAAGTATGTCAGCATTAATTCTTTATACATCAGAGACAATGTGTTTCTCCTAACAAGTCAAAAGCTACTGAATAAAGACCGAACACAGACAACATGAAGGTGCAGTGATACAATAAACAAATATAAGCATACAAACTTAAATTAAGCAATGAGCATATAGAGCAGCAGCAGTGATGGCAACAACACACATGAATGTGACTCAAGTGTCTTTAAGTAATAAAACAAATCCATGAATGGGGTTGGACTACTTTATGTAAAAGCCTGAATTTATTATTTTACCAAACAATTTTGGATTTATGGAGAATGCTCAAATGTGTTAAATGTCAGATGTGTGTTCATTAAATACATGTGTTACTGCTTCAGATCTTGTCAATAAACTGTGGAATAATGATGAAAAATGATAATGGATTTTTCATATTTTAATTGCGAGTGGTGATGTAAAACTGAAGCAGAGCCAATTGCTCAGTGAAATTAATACAACGCAGTAAAAACTCCCAATGAGTTGTTGATGTTGTTGGGCGGTAATGCTGCTTTGCTGGAAGCCTTTTGTCTTTTTATTTGCATACCTGTTTGTATAATTACTCCCAGATACACACACACACTCCCTGATACCACGCACACTAGAATATTTACTGCTATATTTCCACAATGATGAAATCAAAAAGGGGAAGGATATGCAAAGTCTGGTTGATAAAGTGATCCATCTGTAGAGAAAGACAGCAGATGGGCTCTGGCTGGAAGCTCGATGGACATCGACTGAGCTGATTCCTTCATGCTGGGATCTACAGGTTGTGTCTGTTTGCCTCTCGTCGGCCTGCCCTCTCTTGTCTCCTCTAATTTCTCTCCTCCTCGAGCACAATTACTTTGAAAAGCAAGAGAAAAGTACACCCTCCCTGTGTCATAATGCAGCCAGTCAAGTCCAGTGTCAATCCAGGCCGAGACAGAGTTGTGGAATACAAGATGTATTTACACCTCAAAAGATTTGAGGTGTAAATCAGAGACAAGAATCTTTGGCTGAGCTTGAGAAGAAAATAGAATGATTATGATGAGCATTCATGCAGCGTGGAGAAGGACACGTGTAGGAGGATGCACCTTTCTACCCTCTGTTCTAAAAGCACATCTAGATGATGAGTGGACTGACAAAGGGAAACACACATCTGGTTCTCAAATTGAGTGGTGATTTGCTCAGTGTAAATTGCATTTGTCACGACAAATGATCAACAGGGAGACTGTGGATCAAGTTGAGAGCCTGTTTCTGGATGGATAACAGATATCTTTTTTTTCAACCTCATATTCCCATGATTTTGTGTTTAATTAATGGGTCATCTTTTAATTGGTCCGGTATTGAGGAAGAATGCTGACGTATGATGACTATATGACAGCCCATTTATCGGCTAGCATTAAACGGGCTGTCATAGTCATCATACGTGACAATTTGACATCCCCGAAAAGTGTTTTTGCCATGACAAGTTCAGATGTTTAATATATCTGGCTCAAGAATAAGTCTGGTTATTACATTTTGCTGGGGGACTTATGTCGGAAGACAGCGGTGGAGGCGTTCGTACCGGGTGGGCAGTCATGTTATCATAAAGGTTTTAGATCAGGGGTCTCAAACTGCCGCTACATAATGCCAAATTGTTTTCTTCATATGAAATCAAACTACCCCTTAACATACAATTGAAATAAAAAACAGAATTCTATTAAAAGTTTTTATTTAGTTTGGCTCAAAAATAATGTCAAAGGTCAAAGGTGAGCGCACATGACCGGGCAGTTTTGGATAAGAAGCAGCAGGTTACGCTGGCAGCTGTTTCAGAGCCTTCAGGCACAAGGAAAACCATATGTAACCATATGTTTGCACTGTTAAAAGCTAATATAAAAATGTATAGAAACTGCTGGTTGCCTTTTTTTGACGAAAATATGTTATTAATGTAAAAGTAAATGAATAAGTAAACTTTCAAAAATATTGCGCTTTCTGTGTGGCCCTCCGATGAGATCACAATACCAGCGGTGGCACCGAGACAAATTTAGTTTGAGACCCCTGTTTTAGATGTTTTCAACAATGTGGGCATCTTTTATTTGATGGCTACCCGTATTTATTGGAACCAGAGTGTACGGATAAGAAGCTCGTACGAATAGAAGAGCAGACGAGGAGAGAGAGGTCGGGCACCAGCTGCTGCTCGGCGCTGTGAGGGGTCGGACCTGTTGTTGCCAGATATTCAGATTTCTCCTCAGAACAACTCTCTAGGCGGTTCTCATCCCAACACAGAGCTCGTGGTCACGTAGAAAGGCTGCTACTTCATTCAGAATAGGCGAGGACAACATCAAGGTAAAGCAGAAGTGTGATATTACATTTAATTCTACGTGTCCGTGTGGTCACCATTGTCAGTCAACTGATGATTCATGTCGTCTTTTCATATTCAATACTCAACCACTGTTTTACACATCATATGCTAGTTTTTTTCTTCTCTTGCCAGAATGGATGATACACATGTCACACTGTTCCTTTTCTTGTCTCTGGCTTTCTGGCTCTTGATTAATTAAACCATACACAACGTGCAGGTCACTGCTTCCCAACCCTGAAAGCCGCAAGTTCACTGCGTGTCAATTACATGCACATTTCTTCAGATAATAAGCACCACTAATATGCCTATCAACTGAAGCGATGACTTTATTTTAAGCCCCTGTTATACAAATACAGTGATAAGAATCAGAAAGTTGATTCATCAAGGAAATGCTCATTTTTATAATTTTGGTTCAAGCATCAGTATAATGAAACAAATAAAAACAGAATCTAACAGAGGAATTGGAAAACAGATATACAATACAAAAATAAGTATGAACATTATACAAAAATTCATTTTACAACTGTACTTACACAGGGCCGGCGATTGCTATAGGCGAACTAGGCGACTGCCTAGGGCGACAAATGGGTTGGGGGCGCCCTCACAGCGCACATTTCAGCACTGTGAGCAATTCGCGACCACGCGACCGGGGGGCGATGCAGCTGTGAGTTTTCTCATCAACTACAGAGAGACACGCATATTGAGAAACGGGCGCTGTAAACATCTTAACGCTGATTGGCCAAGACACGTCACATCAAAGATGTTCTATTACGGAGATGACAGCAACTCGGCCAAAAATCTGAATTTTTTGTCGAGAAAACGGGATGCTGATTGGCCAAGACTCGACACGTCACATCAAAGATCTTCTATTGCAAAGATGGCTCACTCCAAAAAAATAATCGTCTGTGCGGTCTGAAAAATGTGCGCGATCTGAAAAATCTATTGCGCGGCCACTTTGACTGGTCTAAACCATCTGGAGCACAGGGACGAAAAAGGAAGAAGAGGAAAAGAAAGTCAAGTATAGAGGTAAGTCTTCTCATCTCAGCCATTAAGGTGTCAAACGAAATATATTTAGTATTGTGCATCACCTAATATTGGACGTTTCATTGCTGTCACTTAGGCTAGCTATAGCTAGCTAGCAACTGTTACTTTGCTAATTTGCTACGTAGGCTATTACTAGCAAACGTAACTTCACTGATAACCTACATGGATGTACATGTCAAAAGACCAGTATCTGGATAACGTATGCTGGTTATGAAAAGTACAGTTGCTGTCTACATTCATTATAAATGGCATAAGTTCTGTTTAATGAATTCACAACTAGCAGGTGCATACACACACAGTAACCATTTGGGGGATAGTGGTGGTGTTCACCCTTCTGTACAGTTCCTCCCCAGGAATATACTAAAATGTTTTTTGTTTTGTTTTGTTTTTATTTTTGTTTTAAATTGGCCAGATGCACTCAGGCAATTTTTTCAGCTGGAGAAAGGACGCCTGATTCGCCTTCCTCTGAACTTTGTAAGTAGCCTACACAACTAGTACTATTGTTGCTGTTTTTGTTATTATTTTTATCAATTATTACTTTCATAATCACATCACATTAATACTACTAATTGTAATCAGTAGCATTATTTAGCCTTGTAGCAGTGGTGGCAGTAGTTGTAATGTATCTACTACAAGTTACATGGTCAGATAAAATGTATTTGTACAATGCAACTACGTGGTGGGATGATAGAAATGACCAAATGCAATTGTGTAACGAACAGCATGGATGAACTCTGTGTTTAAATACAGCTGCAGGAGAAGGGACATCCAGTAGTACTCAAGGGGCCAGGAACACACAGCCTGCATCAGGTGAGTCTATGTAATAGTATTTATTCAAGCCACATCCATACTCCATAAGTACAATATAAATATGTTAGCATGTATTAAATACAATAGCTTGTTTTCTTAAAGAAGTTTAACCACATTCATGATCATCACCGCTTGTCTGGCTATACAATTAGCTTGAATACAGGTGAAGGTGAAGGGACATCCAGGACCACATCAAGCACTCACGGCACCAGTGAAACTACACTGCCGCCTGCAGACACCTCACCCTCCGCAATTCCTGATATCCAGGGAGAACCCATAGATCCTGCTGACTGGCCAGCCTTCTGTGTTTGTGTGTAAGGGGAAAAAAACTGTCAAACCTGTCAAACCTTGTTAACCATAGTCATTCCCTATACAGCTTGTACCATGTTTTGAGGTTCGTTCAATAAACATATTTGAAAAAAAAGAGTGTTTTGCACAGTTTATGGAGTTAATTTAATCCTAACTTTGAGTGTGTAATAAATTATTTAAAATAATAAAAAAGAAAATGTTCTGAAATTATTCTGGTGTTTGTTGTTTATTGTTGAACTGCAATGTAGAATAGTAGAATTATAAGTGGGTGAAAAACTGCTATGCAAAGTAAAGCAGTTAAGTTAATATATGTCTCTTCAGTGATGTAAAGTATTGTGTGTGTCTGTGGGGGGGGGGGGGGGGGGGGCGCAAAACTCAATCTCGCCTAGGGCAACCAAAGGGCTAGAGCCGGCCCTGTACTTACATCAAACGTAAGGATGTACATATGTAAGGATAAGTACAATGCAATCAGTGTTTCAGACAGAAAGCACATTTATGTATAGTGTGTTAACGTGTTTGGATACAGTCTACATCATGTGCAAAGTAAAGAATAGAAGAGATTAACCCTCTGGGGTCTTGCGTCACGCCGGTGTGTTATACAGTGTTTATGTTTTTTAAATATTCATATCTCTGCGAAAAAACGGCGCATAAAAAATAATCTGCTACTGCTAGAACCGCGAGACTCTGCAGCTTCCGGCCCCCTCCTCTGTGTGCTTCTGTGTGCCTGTAACAGGAGCCGACACTCCTTTCACCGGGATTTGTCAATTCAGGTGTCCGTCAACATTTTGTGTGAAACTACCAATGAACACTCAGGAAATCCCTAAGGACCTCCCCACCCACCTAGCTACAAAGGACCTACAATAACCTACACACCTGAGGTTTATCTATACATGCTGTAGTTTACAGTCAGACAGAAGCTAGAGATCATGGAGAGAACACAGTTCACAACAGAGGAAGCAGTTTCCCGAGTCTGGTGTCGAGACGGGGCTGGTTGTTGGGGAGCTAACAGAGAGCTAGCTCGCGCTAGCTAACGGGGATATAGCTTGCTACAGCGGGTACACCCACTGAAGGTAGTAGCAGCTTATAACCCCACTGCACAAAACCAAAATCAACTTTCATCAACTTTACTGTCACTGTTACCCAGCTATAAAATATCAAATCAAAAGGATATGATTTAAACTCAATACTGTCTTAACTAGGGTGACCAGATTTGAGTTTGTGAAAAAGAGGACACTTCGTTCCGGGGGGAGGGGGGAGGGGGGGGGGGGGTGTAGCATGCCGTGAACTTACATTTACGTTGAGATCGGTCGACCAATGACAGTTCTCTCTACAGTCAGAGCTTGCGCAAGAAGGTGGAACGTGAGGAAGATACCATTTCCAAAACTTGTAAGGGGGTAATAACTATTTTCCCCGACGTAGCAAAATCCCGGACGTTTTTGGAATCCCTGCAGGACGCTTTTTTTAGGTCTCGAAAAGAGGACATGTCCGGGGAAAAGAGGACGTCTGGTCACCCTATCTTAACCCTTTCCACCCTGACAGGAAGGGAAGGTGAGGAGCTAAATGAGACACACCTGTGAGCGGGGGAAGGGAACCATCAACCACCAGAAGCAGCGTGGAGGAGATCAGAGAGGAGAGAGAGTGGCTGGATGGGGACATGCTGAGTCAATATTCAGTTTCTGAACAGCTTAAGTTTACCGAATAAAACAGTTGAGGAATATCCAACTAAACAGAGCAACTAGGAAACCGAGAACCTCAACACACACACACACACACACACACACACACACACACACACACACACACACACACACACACACACACTGCCTGTCATCAGAACCAAAAACATTGAACTGAACTATATTCATCTAGATTGACAGGACCTATTTAATTGCATGTTTAAAAAGCAACACAGCTGGAACCAGAGAGTTGATAATTACCAGTTGCGGAATGTATATTTACTCAATTACTGAACTTAAGTATATATACATGTTTGAGGTACTTCTACTTAGAAGCCTGTTTTGTACTCCACCACATTTATTTTCGACTTTATTTTTTCGAGATTATTTACACAAACTCAACTAACAATGGATGATGCAATGTTATAAATAAAGCTACACCACAGCATGATACATTATTGAAATTAGCTCCACCTTTTCCATTTGCATTATAGCAAAGCTTTCACAATGATGTCAATAATTATAATTCAGTGATATTACACATATTGCATGGACCTGGCAGCAGATGCCAGGTGCCTCCCACCCAGCCGCCTACTTAATACTACGAGTCATAAAGAGTAGTTTATCTGCAATGTGTGTATGGTTATAAGACATTTTCTGAAATCAGTTTAATATCCTTCCCTCTTACATATATACAGAGGAATACTGGATGAATAAAAGCATCACAAATAAAGCAAAACAGCCTTGAATATCTCAGTTGATGAGCACACATGCTGGGAGTACAGCAGGAGTCATCCACAGCTGGAAGCTACCAGCAATGAAGACTCTCTTCAGAGAGACCTTCACGACTGAACCGTCGTGGACATTTGGTCTGATATAAAGAAGGTAATAACTCCTCCTCTTTCAAAGTTATCAAGCGGCAGCTCGCACACAAGCGTAACATTGATGGACATGTTTGGTGCTGAGTTCAGGGAACAGAGGCCCCTCCTGCTGTCAACACAAGATGGACCTCAATGCTGAGGCCGTTGATTCCCGAGTCTCCAGTGTGATCACTAGCGTTGTCACGTTCAAGGAAAGGCCGGACACTAAGAGTTGTCGTTCACAGCATGGAAGTGGAGTCTCCTGAAGGAGTTGTTCTACATCCTGAAGCCCTTTGGAGAAGCAGCCATTTTGACACGTGGAGTGAAGACAGTCACGAGAGGTTCTGTTGTTCCCTCGGTCTCGTCCCTGAATCAGCACGTCTCCTATCTGATGGGTGATTGACCCTAATTTACTAGAACAACGTTTGTTCAGTTATACACATTACACCTGATAGAACACTAATAGCAACAAGGGCACTTTGCTCTCCTATTTTTTTAATGTTTTGCCAGAACTGATGATTCTGCAGAGGCAGACAAATCTCCTGCTGTGTGTTGTGTGATGAGGAGCCAGGTGGCAATCAGTGATTGATGTTCATTTACTAAACTACGGTCCCATTTAGAGTCCATAAAGCGGGTATGCTTTAAGGCGGGCTACCGTCACTAAACACCGCCAAAATATATCATATTTAGTGTTTGGTTGTATTTAGTTACAAAGAGCAAATTTTTCACGTGAGTAGATTCCATACAAAGTCCAAGTTATTAATTTGGTCAATTCATTAACTATTACTGCAAGCAATGGTATTAAATAACCCTTAAAAGTGTCTACACCTGGTTTACGTAGCAGCAACATTCATGAGGAACAGTTCATTCATTCAGAAACTGGATCTCATGGTATTTTTTCGAGGCAACGTTCAACTCGAGTTAAGATTATTTTATCAAAGCGCCACAAATGAACTGACATATTGCAGGTTTACAGACAGACAGTCATAATCCAGCCAGTATCACCACACACCCAAAGATGGTGGTTTATATTTCATTCTTGAACTCACATTCAGTAACCTGTTCACGCCACGCTCTCTCTCACCACACATCTGTGTAGGCGGTGGAGGGACAGAGGTTAAACGTGGCATACGGTGCGTACCTCCGGCTCCTCATCAAAAGATCTCTGTGCAGCAGGAAAGAAAACAGAGCTATTATTTCAACTCTTGTTATTCTGCTTTTGCACTGCTGTTCCAGCAGGATGGCATGTCGTGAGAGTATGTAGTGAAAGATGCCTCACAACGACCACATCAGACTTGTTTATGATCTCCTTTCAAACCACCACCATCTGACCCTTCAATACATTGTTCACGTTGTGCGCTGCTTGTCATTTATTAGCCTAACGTCTCCAGTGGTGATACTGTGAAAAAACATCAACGCTGAGAGCAAAATGATCACGCTGGCATGAGGCGCATTGTTCAGGGAAACATTCTCAAATACAATTACGGTCGACATGACTGGAACAAGTTATTGATGACATGGTGCAGCTATCCAACCCAAACCCTTTGTTTCATTGCCTTTATCGTCCACTGATGATGACATGCAACATTAAAGATGTCAAAGGGACGATATTTGGTACGTGAAATGTGACGGTCCATATGAATTTACAATGCTGATTTACAAAGCTTTTGACATCTTTTTATTTTGTGCTTCAGTTGAATTAGGATTATGTGTTTGAGGTACAGTCAGTTTACATTGAGACCACAAACATAACTCTCACAACAATGAGTGCTTCAATTTGCACAATAATTCTCTACGTTATAGACAATTATTCAAATTCATCCATGAAAGCGTTGTTCACTCCCTGTGTTCTACGAGAAGCAAACATTTATTAATGTTTCACGTTAGGGACTAACACAACTTCAGTAACGGCTTTTTATAGTTATTTACCGAACAGAAAACCTTCCCAAAGCCTGACTCAGTAGTTTTGTTATAGTTTCCTGTGAAGAGTGAAGTTTATTTTTAAAGGAATGTATGCATATAATAAATGGAAAATACACAAAGAATTAGAACCCTCTCCATGACGTCATATGTGGCTACAAGACAGTAAGACAAACAGATCTCAGTCAGAGATTCAGCCGCTGCAATATGTTTTTCTCTCGGCAGGTTGTGTAGGAGGAAACATATCAGCTGCCACTGTGGAGGAAGGACGGGAGAAGCCTACTCAAGATGTCAAAGTTTTCTCAAACTTTCAGTCATTAATAACTTATATTGTACTTTACCGAACTATTATGTGGTTTGAGGACAAACATGTGCCTTTCATTTTACTGAAACAGCTTTCAAATGTGCCATAATCTAATCAAATGAATTAGAGATAGACAATTAAAATGTATTTGCTGATATATAGGTATAAACATTTTTTTTTTTTTAAAGAAGAAACAAATCCGGTCAAATGTGTATTATTCATTTGTGCAGGTTTGCATTTCACTCGCCCTAAATATACATAAATGAAAACCTAAAGCACAGCTTTTTCTATTTTCTATAACATCCAAGGTAACAGGAACAAGAAATGCATCTTGAAATGAAAATATGAGTCATCATACAGGTGAGAATAATCTTCATACTAGCTTTTCATGACTGAAGTAAAAGCCCGAGAGTTGATGGAGGAGGACCACCGTGTCGGTCATGTCCTACCTGCAGCAGCTCAGTCTGGGACCTGGACATCCCAACTGGGGAAATAGTGGATACAAGCAAGCGTCTTCTACAGGGCTGCAGTCGTGTAATCTAATGATGATCTCCATTGTTGACAATGAAGGAGTGATCATCAACATTCTGTCACTTTTTAAGTGAGTGTGTCGTTTGTGAACGGCTTTAAAAGGATCAGGAAAGAACAGAGAACGTGTGGACAAATCCAATTTGGAAGCTACTACACCATTAATTCAGCGTTATCCACACCATTAACTCTTCAACCGATGAGATTTAAATAGAACATTGTACCTACAACGGAAACAAGTTGGAGTTAGTTTTTAGCTGAATTGGTCAATGTGGTGCGGTGATGAAAACACTAAATACATTAAGATATTGGATTTACGATCCCACTCATTTCAATGGATATGACTCAACATTCCTGAGCCAGTAACCACCCATTTAATCCATATATAATATTACTGATATTTGTTATTAATGCAGGGTCCTCTACTTACATATTATAACAGAACTATAGACTAAAAGATGAACAAACGTGAAACGGGATAGACAACTTTCCCTTTAAGTTGAATCCTGAGCAATAACCCCATTGATATAATATCTATATTAAACCATCGGCGGCCATTCTATATCTTCTACCCGTAGTTTGCAACCCTCGACCCACATTTAGCGGAGGACTGGGCCCGGGTCTAGATGCACAGAAAGCTGGTGAGGCCAGAAGAAATAGAGCTGCTGCCGGGTGTCTGTTCCTAAAGTCTGTTTGTGAGTCCTGGTATCAAACTGCGTGAGTCTAGGAGTGGGGAGCACCATCTCCTGCTGCATTATATATATATATATATATATATATATATATATATATATATATATATATATATATATATATATAAGTTGTGGCTGGTCAGAAATTAACAAGTGCTGGTAAATGGGGTGACTTCTGAAGTTGAACTCCAAAGTCTTCTGGTGCAATATTTCTTATTTTAATCCACTCGCCAAGGTTCTTTGTAGCTAGAGCATCAACTCCGTAAACTTTTCTTAGACACCTCTAGGATTGCTCTCCACAGCTCCCACTACACTCCTGCTGCTGCTTCGTCACAGTGGTGTTTCCCATGTGGTAACTAATCTCACTGCCAGAGGGGGAAGACAACATTTCCATATTCCAACTTAAAATTAAAGAGATGGGAATTTACATTATTCATAGTAGGGCTCCAGGAGTTTATCCACCTGTGTGCTTTTCCCGCTGCCATTATTTGAGACCCGGCTTTTATTTGAAGGTTTTTCATATTGACTTGGCACTAATTTACTGTGCACACAAATCCCTTCTGCACCAGTCCAAATTCACTTTGGGCTTCTCAAAGTGCCCTCATGACCCCTCGCAGACTCATTAAATACTCAGGAATTCCTATTGATGTGATTCTGAATTTGCAAGTGTAAGGGTGACATTTTGGACCCCTCGATGATCAAACTAATATTATATTCATACTTTCTCTTGATGTTTTCACCAAAGTATGATTCCGTGCTCATCCATTCTTTACTCCAGTGTGAGTCTATAGCAGTGCTGCCGTACCTCCAGGGACACAGCAGAGACAAACCCATGTGTTCACCAGTTCATGTATTCTGGGAGTTACCCGCGTGTCTATGGGAGGTAATCACTAGACAGTGGCTTCCAGTAATTGACATTAGCCCAGCTTTCAGATACCGATCGGTACCACGGAGGTTGGAGGCGTGTGTATTCTTAGCCGCCTGTAACACAATCTCAAAGTTTGCCACGGCCTAACGGGTTGGTTCCACAACAACAATGTTTTTGAATTTAGAAAGGCATGCATATTTCATTTGCGCTAGCAGAGTATCAATCTCTGCCACACGGTATCAACAGTGGGGATATTGATTCAGTTTATTTTCTCATCTCAGAAATGTACCATGGGGCCCGTGTCTGTTATCTTTCTGCTTTTGGAAAGAACAGCCATGAATAACTCTATAGATTTTCCCGTTACATATTTTTATTGTGGGTGATTTAGAGCTGTACACAGCACCCGGGTTCACGGCACCCGCAGACAGACGCAGCTGCTTGTTGCTCGCTGCTCCTCGTCAGCGGCGACATGAGCTCCATGTAAAGTCGTGTTGTGGATGTGGAGGAGCATGAGATGGAACGACACGTAAACAACACAGGACCTGTCATCGCCCCACGGGGTCCAAGTCCATCCAGGACCCAATAACAGAATCACCTTCTGCCAGCCATGCCTGTGTTTATCTCATGGGGCTCAGCCGGCCCTCTGATTGCATGTACATTGCTTTTTTTCTTACTGTGTGTGTGTGTGTGTGTGTGTGTGTGTGTGTGTGTGTGTGTGTGTGTGTGTGTGTGTGTGTGTGTGTGTGTGGGGGGGGAAATAAATGGAAACACTCTGAAATCACAGGTTGTTTTTTTCTCTCACACATTCCATCCAACCTGGTATAATCTGCAGAGCATGCTATTTCTTTTCCTCCTCTCCGCTTCCCTTAGCCCACTGGGAGCTGCCTTCACCGTCTGAAAATACGTAGCAGGCAGTTCACTTTAACTACTCATACAACATTTGTGAACATTATCAATCGGAGTAATTTTATTAAATAAAAGCTGTTATCTATTTGAACGACAGATTAAATAATATTACACTTTCGCGTGTGTGTGTGTGTGTGTGTGTGTGTGTCAGGGGGATGTGTGTCCTCAGCATATTTTATGAACTGTTCATCCGATCAACTTCATGCTTAATGGACGTATTGCTGGAGACCCACACCAATTTTAACGCCGTCAATTTTATTAACGCCGTTAACGCATTTTCATTTTTCAATTATTTTTTTTCGCGAGCACCACGCCGGATGTAGCTCAACCGGAAGCAAAACAATAGGCACGCCGTTTGGGCTTGGAAGCTAGGCTAACGTTACGGTTTGAAATGAATGAATGGTGAGCGCGATACGGCAAAATTAATGATATTCAGTGAACTGCGAACAGGTGCGCGTGCCAGAAGGGAGTGCGAGTGAACACATTGAACACAGCAGGAGAGAACGCAACGTTAGCCAGCTAGCTAAAGCTCCGATGGGAAAGTATTAGCTAATGTTAGCTACAGCTTGATGAATTGAGTCATTGCACACAGCAGGAGAGAACGCAACGGATCATGGACCATGCCTAATACTCATTATATGAATAATTTCTGTCATATTCATTGAATGTGCTTTAACTACGCTATTCATTCTGGCCACATGACATCTATTGCTTCTGTCCATCCGGGGAGAGGGATCCTCCTCTGTTGCTCTCCCTCAGGTTTCTTCCCTTTTTTCCCTGTGAAAGGGTTTTTACTATCTCTTTAGGGGAGTTTTTCCTGATCCGATGTGAGGTCCCGGGACAGGGATGTTATGTGTACAGATTGTAAAGCCCTCCGAGGCAAACTTGTATTTGTGATGTTGGCCTATATAAAATAAACTGAATTGAATTGAATTGAACGTTAGCCAGCTAGCTAAAGCTCCGGTGGAAAATGTTTAGCTAACGCTACCGTTTTTGAGGAGGTAGATTTTGAGGTGAGGGGACTGACAAGGCAGAAGGTAAAGTGGTCCACAGTTCTATCAATAAGCAGACCTGCCAACCTGTACGCAATTTGCGTAGCGGATACGCATTTTGACGTCAAAGTACACTAGTAAACAATTAGTCTAATTGACCAGCACACATTATATGCAATGCAATATAATGCATGACGAGTATTTAATGACTTATCAATATATAGGTTATATATCAAGGTTGTCAGGTCTGAATAAGGCTAAACTAGAAGTTAACACTAATACAAACATTATTTTTGCAGAATGAGTGTGTTAGGGGAGAAGGATGCAGCCATTGTTAAACAGCTGGATGCTGGATTGAAATGCAGCTGGAACTGGTTGTGGCTAAAACTGGAAGGCAAGGTCTCAATAAAAGGGCAAGAGGTGTCCTTTCATCTAGGAGATGTATTCTCCAAAATCAACAGGCAGGGATTCACCAGATGCATTCTCTGCATCAAAGATATAAATGATGCTAACAAAGGCAGCCATGCTCTCCCTTACCACATTGTGCCTCATATACTGTAAATGTTAGACCAGTGACAGGCTGGCATGAAATGGCTTGCATAATACTTAGTAAGGAGGCCATAATCATTTTTGACTCATGGCTGAAGTTAAGTTTCTCCAGCTCTCCCCAGGTTGGCAAAAAAAGCATCTCAAAATGCATCAGATTGATGCTTTAAAATATGGAATACTTACATTTTTCTTACGGGGGTAATATCCTTCTCACCTTTTTCACCCCTGACCCGTTTTCATGCCTGGTGCACTCTATAATTTTATTTTGTAAACCCTTGTTTACCTGAAATGTGCAGTGATTTTATTTTGTACCGCCCTGTTTGGCAGTTGTTTTTCAATAAAATAAAGCAAGCCAATCCACTTTTTCATGTTGATAAGAGCATTAAAATGCAAAAAAAAAAAATTGTGATTAATCGCGAGTTAACTATGACATAAATGCGATTAATCGCGATTAAATATTTTAATCGTTTGACAGCACTAATATATATATATATATACATATATATATATATATATACACATACACACACACACACGTTTTTGTTTTTTCTCCATTGATGATACTGTATCATTTATCATTTCACAAGCTGTCTGCAGAAAAGATAACGCTCCTCCAAATGTAGAAGCCAATGAGTAAAGCACAGAATCAGATTAAAAATGCACCTTACAGTCATTATCAAAAGAGACAATATTATTCATACACAAGAAGAACAGTAAATGACCTCAAATTGAACCATGTGGTACACCTTTAGTCACCTCCATAAAGGTAGATCAAGTAGAGTCAGCAACAATACATGGGTTCTATTTGTGAGTATTTATAATGAAATTCCTACTCAGGAAGTAATGACTGAGAATTAACCAATGATTCAAGGGTCTTTGTTAATAAGATAGCTTGGAAAATCAGGGAGTCATTATTTATTTCTCTACAGACTCCGCCCTTGCAAAATGTAAATATATGGAATATGTGTAAAGGTCCAAACTATAGCGGAAGCAGCTAACCTCAGAAGAACAGTCAAGATCAGCACCAATAGAGCGTCCCTCATGTCCACTCCAGAGAGTAGACTAAAGAAGAAACAACAAGGATTCATTTTATTTAAGCATCCACCTTGTCATTTAAAGGAGCAGAGGATGGAAGTGAGGACGAGCGGAAGGAGGTGAGGACAGGAGGAAGGAGACGAGCGGAAGGAGGCGAGAACAGATTAAAGGAGGAGAGGACAGGAGGAAGATAGTGAGGACGAGAAGGCGGGCGGGAGTCAGTGGCTGGGTGGGTTGGTTAGTTAGTTAGTTAGTTAATTAGTGGGTGGGTTGGTTAGTTAGTTAGTGGGTGGTTGGTTAGTGGGTGGTTGGTTAGTTGGTTAGTTAGTGGGTGGGCTGGTTAGTTGGTTAGTTAGTTAGTTAGTTAGTTAGTTGGTTGGTTGGTTGGTTGGTTGGTTGGTTGGTTGGTGGGTGGGTGGGTGGGTGGGTGGGTGGGTGGGTGGGTTGGTTGGTTGGTTGGTTGGTTGGTTGGTTGGTTGGTTGGTTAGTTAGTTAGTTAGTTAGTTAGTTAGTTAGTTAGTTAGTTAGTGGGTGGGTGGGTGGGTTGGTTAGTTAGTTAGTTAGTTAGTTAGTTAGTGGGTGGGTTGGTTAGTTAGTTAGTTAGTTAGTTAGTTAGTTAGTGGGTGGGCTGGTTAGTTGGTTAGTTAGTGGGTGGGTGGTTGGATTGGTTAGTTAGTGGGTGGGCTGGTTAGTTAGTTAGTGGGTAGGTGGGTTGGTTAGTTAGTTAGTTAGTGGGTAGGTGGGTTGGTTAGTTAGTTAGTGGGTTGGTTGGTTAGTTAGTGGGTGGGCTGGTTAGTTAGTTAATGGGTGGGTTTCTTTTGTTTAAACAGATGTTGTATTCCATCACAGTAGACGCTGTGTATCTAACCAATCACAGCCCTTTAATGCATCACTCTGCAGACGACCAGGCTACTGCCAGTCCGACTGTGTTGATGACACGACAACCCTGTTGTCTGTTTGGGACTTTATAGGCTTGTAATCGTCAAACTGCATTCTGGGCTTTCACTGTGATCGTGAAGGACACGGCACGCTTGTTTCTCAGATTTTCTCCCATCGAGCGAGCGCTCCTCTGCTCGGTCTGATTTATGAAGAACGTCACACTGAATGAAGCAAGACTTTAATCTCAGAGTCTTCCTTCTCTTACAGACTCTTTTTTTGGAATCCCTCCCAGGCGTGGAGCCTTCACACGTGTAGCTTGTCCTGCTGAGATCTGGTTTGATAACCTGGTTCCAGGCTGATTTTATGGGGGAAAGTGGAGAGCGTTTATTCAAGTATTGTACTAATGTGAAAGATTTTGCCTTTTTTCTACATTTCAGAGGAAAATATGACATTTTTTTCCAACTGCGTATATCTAACAGCTATATTAGACTCATATATCACTGTTGCCAAGGAAAAATCTTAGAACTCCACACTGTCAGTTTTCCAAGAAAAACAGCCTTTTTATCAACCGTGTATTGATAAAGAAATAAGAGTTCTCTCCACACCTGGGAGGACCGTTATCCTTTAAGTGATGGCAATGCACGGAAAAGCTACAAAATTGCAGTGACCATATGATGTAGCAACATTTAGTCTGACTTGGCTCCATCTGTACCCTGTTAAAACAGTTTAAATGCAGTCCACATATTACGGTCATGGAAAACCTGGAAAAGTCATGGAGTTTTAAAATGGTTATTTCCAGGCCTGAAAAAGTCCTTGAAAAACTAAAATCCCAAAAGTGTTGTAAAAGTCATGTAAATGTGTTATATTCACGTGTTCATGACGTTCATTTACGCCGAGTTTGAAATAATGAATATGCTTTTAAAAGAAAGACTCAAAATATAAGCAGGCATACATACAGGCATCTATATAAATGTTTATTCTTTTAATCAAACTATTGTCTCATTCATTTGAGTCATTTAAGGTGTACTGTATGCTTTGTATTCTCATTGTTAGTTTAAATACTACATTTACTCACTTTTTACTGTTTACACCCAGATTTCACTAAATGTTTGGTCATGGACATTTGGTTTAAAGTCATGGAAAAGTCATGGACATCCATTGGTCAAAATATGTATGAACTCTGATATTGATGCCTTAATTTCACACTGATGTGAATGATATTAATGAGTACTGGTTTTAGCTATTAATTAAATATGAGCATTCCTATGGAAGCCCAGTAATCATGTTAAATGATCATCAGGTTCTGCTGTAATTTATTATTACCATTCTTTAACCCTGACCTAGCATACCTTTAGGTTCTTTTCACTTTGCATATGTCAGACCCTTTACTGTTAAAACGTTATATTTGTTTGTCTTTTTCTCTCAAAACATATTTTCCCTTTTGCTTGAATTAATTAAACAAAGTCAATTTAGTACACAGAGACTACTTAATGATAATATGGGTATGAATCCTAATTTAATCAATATTATAATACGGGTAGATCAAATCAAGCATTCTGATTGGTTGAGAGTGAGTCACGGGGTGTACTTTATTCAGCCATAAAGTACTGTACAGCCTGTTTACATTTAGAGCGTTCCATATCAGTGATCACTTAAACTAACAGGTAGATTTAAATTGTGCGACCGTTAGTTGTCATTTCAAGCTTGACAGTTAAAAACATGTTTGGTGTAAACTTTGATATTGTCACGTCCGCAGTAACGACTCGCAGACGTTGGTTTCCTTAACTTGCAGGTTTATTGCTTGAGTGTTCACAGTATTGCAACGGGGCTCTTCGCTAACAGTAGCTCAAACGGAACAGCTAACAAGCTCACGTAGCATCCCCCACACTAGCATAACGAACGACAACACACGTCACTTCCTCCCTAACCTAGGGTGACCAGACGTCCTCTTTTTCCTGGACATGTCCTCTTTTCGAGACCTAAAAAAAGCGTCCGGCAGGGATTCCAAAAACGTCCGGGATTTTGCTACGTCGGGGAAAATAGTTATTACCCCCTTACAAGTTTTGGAAATGGTATCTCCCTCACGTTCCACCTTCTTGCGCAAGCTCTGACTGTAGAGAGAACTGTCATTGGTCGACCGATCTCAACGTAAATGTAAGTTCACGGCATGCTACACACTGCTGCTAAGTGTCCTCTTTTTCACAAACTCAAATCTGGTCACCCTCCCTAACCTAAAGATGAGGAATGAAAAGGGTTTGATCACAACATCGTGATAATTTCCAGTGAGAGATAATTACGTCGATAATTTCCTTACGCGAGGCAAGTTCTCTAAACATCATGGAGGAGAAAAATTACGGAGAAAAGACAGACAGAAGCAGCGAGAGCACTTCTTTACATCGGTGCTGAGTGTCATCCTCCACCCTGCTTTCAACCAGCAGTCAGTTTTATAGTCCTGTACGTGCGTCCCGTGCAGGGCCGACTCTAGCACTTTGGTTGCCCTAGGCGAGATTGAGTTTTGCGCCCCCCCTCCCATATAGTAACTTAACTGCTTTACTTTGCATAGCAGTTTTTCACCCACTTATAATTCTACTATTCTACATTGTAGTTCAACAATAAATGGTGCATGCACAACAAACACCAGAATAGTTTCAGAACATTTTCTTTTTTAGTATTTTAAATAATTTATTACACACTCAAAGTTAGGATTAAATTAACTCCATAAACTGTGACAAAAACACTCTTTTGTTCAAATATGTTTATTGAACAAACCTCAAAACATGGTACAAGCTGTATAGGGAATGACTATGGTTAACAAGGTTTGACAGGTTTGACAGTTTTTTTTCCCTTACACACAAACACAGAAGGCTGGCCAGTCAGCAGGATCTATAGGTTCTCCCTGGATATCAGGAATTGCGGAGGGTGAGGTGTCTGCAGGCGGCAGTGTAGTTTCACTGGTGCCCTGAGTGCTTGATGTGGTCCTGGATGTCCCTTCACCTTCACCTGTATTCAAGCTAATTGTATAGCCAGACAAGTGGTGATGATCATGAATGTGGTTAAACTTCTTTAAGAAAACAAGCTATTGTATTTAATACATGCTAACATGTTTCTATTGTACTTTAAAGTATGGATGTGGCTTGAATAAATACTATTACATAGACTCACCTGATGCAGGCTGTGTGTTCCTGGCCCCTTGAGTACTACTGGATGTCCCTTCTCCTGCAGCTGTATTTAAACACAGAGTTCATCCATGCTGTTCGTTACACAATTGCATTTGGTCATTTCTATCATCCCACCACATAGTTGCATTGTACAAATACATTTTATCTGACCATGTAACTTGTAGTAGATAAATTACAATTACTGCAACCACTGCTACAAGGCTAAATAATGCTACTGATTACAATTAGTAGTATTAATGTGATGTGATTATGAACGTAATAATTTATAATAATAATAATAATAATAATAATAATAATAATAATAATAATAATAACAATAATAACAATAAAACAAACAGCAACAGTAGTACTAGTTGTGTAGGCTACTTACAAAGTTCAGAGGGAGGCGAATCAGGCGTCCTTTCTCCAGCAGGTGCCGGCCTCTGAAAACATTGCCTGAGTGCATCTGGCCAATTTAAAACAAAAATAAAAAATAAAAACAAAAAAAACAAAACACATATACATTTTAGTATATTCCTGGGGAGGAACTGTACAGAGGGTGAACACCACCACTATCCCCCAAATGGTTACTGTGTGTGTATGCACCTGCTAGTTGTGAATTCACTAAACAGAACTTATGCCATTTATAATGAATGTAGACAGCAACTGTACTTTTCATAACCAGCATACGTTATCCAGATACTGGTCTTTTGACATGTACATCCATGTAGGTTATCAGTGAAGTTACGTTTGCTAGTAATAGCCTACGTAGCAAATTAGCAAAGTAACAGTTGCTAGCTAGCTATAGCTAGCCTAAGTGACAGCAATGAAACGTCCAATATTAGGTGATGCACAATACTAAATATATTTTGTTTGACACCTTAATGGCTGAGATGAGAAGACTTACCTCTATACTTGACTTTCTTTTCCTCTTCTTCCTTTTTTCGTTTTCGTCCCTGTGCTCCAGATAGTTTAGACCGCTTCATTTTTGCAAATGTCACGGGCCAGTCAAAGTGGCCGCGCAATAGATTTTTCAGATCGCGCACATTTTTCAGACCGCACAAACGATTTTCTTATTTGGAGTGAGCCATCTTTGCAATAGAAGATCTTTGATGTGACGTGTCGAGTCTTGGCCAATCAGCGTCCCGTTTTCTCAACAAAAAAAATCAGATTTTTGGCCGAGTTATTGTCATCTCCGTAATAGAACATCTTTGATGTGACGTGTCTTGGCCAATCAGCGTTAAGATGTTTACAGCGCCCGTTTCTCAATATGCGTGTCTCTCTGTACTTGATGAGAAAACTCACAGCTGAATCGCCCCCTGGTCGCGTGGTCGCGAATTGCTCACAGAGGGTGCATCCCAAGTCTCTAAATTGTCGTTTCCTCGCTCCTCGATTGAACCGGACGTGGTTCTGCGTCGCCATCTTGACGGCCGTCCCAAAGCTCTTATTCGGCTCGGAGGAGCGAGGATCGAGGAGCGAGGAGGGAAATCGGAGGAGCCATGATCGAGGAGCCCCGAGAGCAGGCTTCCAGGAAGTGTTTTAACGCTGGACACGCCCCCTCACTGCTCATCTGTTATGTGATTGGACGCTGCAGCTGAGCGGACTGATGCTGGAGTTTAACACCAGAGACGATCACAGATTAAACTCAAGCTATATATTAAATCTGTTTTCTTATTCACCATCTGGTTAAAATATGTTCATTGTAGGTCTGAACAACAAAAGGACCACAAACTACTGTCTTCAAAGATTTGATCTGTTGTTTCCCTCAATAACTTGTATTATGTATGTAATTAAAATCAGAGAGCTGGAGAGAGGAAACACTTGTTTACAACACGTAATGAAGAGAAACTATATTTATATTGTGGGTTATTTTATAATGATGTCACAATCAGAATTTCAAAACATACCGACGTAAATAATAAATAAATAAATAAATCAGACGCATTCCGCTGGTAGAAATGGATCCTGCTCGTATAAGCAGGACACATCACAGTATATAGATACTCAATGCAGTTTATTAAACGGTAACAGACGACAGAGAAAACATCTCCACTCTGACACTCATGATAACTTTGTCTTTATTAATATAAGTAGTAGTTTAACACCATTAAATCAACTGAAAACATACGATCATTTTTATCAATATTTTAAGTGTATTTTTATTGGAATGTTCGCTAAAAACTCTCGGACAAAACTCCGTCAGCTGTTAAAGCGACTGACAGCTGAGCAGTCGGCCGCAGTCATCAGAAACCGACGTCGCTTCACGTGACGCTTCAGAGGAAAGGACGTCTCGTGTCTCTTAAAACATGTTTCCTCGCGTCTTCTCTCCTCGCTTGGTTTCCTTGCGTCTCTCTATGCATCCCTGGTGGGAGGGACTAAGACGCAAGGAAAAGACGCAAGTGAGGGAAACGGGGATGCAATTTAGAGACTTGGGATGCACCCAGTGCTGAAATGTGCGCTGTGAGGGCGCCCCCAACCCATTTGTCACCCTAGGCAGTCGCCTAGTTCGCCTATAGCAATCGCCGGCCCTGGTCCCGTGCGTCCCGGGACTATTTTCGCTGTCGCTGAAATGCGATACACAACGTTTTGCCGGCTACAACTATTTTGTGCTGAAAGGGAGCTTACTATTACTATTTATAAAGTCACAGGTAACCGTATTATAAAAGCAATAAGGTACTCGAGGCAGTACTGTCTACAATAATGTACATTATTGCACCACACAGTACTGCCTCGAGTACCTTATTGCTTAATTAGCAAACATCGTGACACATTGACACCATGGCAGCAGAGTAGCATGGACTGGCCCTCTGGCAGACCAGAATCCCCCAGTGGGCCAACATTTGTCTGAATAGGACAAACCATTGTTTTTTCTAGATTGATACGGTGCTGGTGACGATAGGGACACATGTCTGTATCAGTCTTGGTCCTTTACATACACCTCGACTCCCCAGGGAGATATGCAAGGGTTCTATTTGTGGACTTCAGCTCTGCATTCAACACGATCATCCCGGAGGTTCTTCAACCCAAACTCTCCCAGCTCACCGTGCCAGCCCCCACCTGCCGGTGGATCACAAACTTCCTGACAGACAGGACGCAGCAGGTGAGGCTGGGAAAAATCCTATCCAGCACCCGGACTATAAGCACTGGCGCCCCCCAGGGATGTGTGCTCTCTCCACTGCTCTTCTCCCTCTACACCAATGACTGCACCTCAGGGGACCCATCTGTTAAACTCCTGAAGTTCGCAGACGACACAACGGTCATCGGCCTCGTCAGCGACGGGGACGAGTCTGCGTACAGACGGGAGGTTGAACAGCTGGTCCTCTGGTGTGGTCAGAACCACCTGGAGCTGAACAAGGCCAAAACTGTAGAGATGACAGTAGACTTCAGGAGGAGCCCCCCAACACTACCCCCCCTAACAATACACAACAGCACTGTTTCTGCGGTGGAGACCTTCAAGTTTCTGGGATCCACAATCTCCCGGGACCTGAAGTGGACCGCCAACATCAACACCATCCGGAAAAAGGCCCAGCAGAGGCTGTACTTCCTGCGCCAGCTCAGGAAGTTCAGCCTGCCTCAGGAGCTGCTGATCCTGTTCTACACCGCCATCATCCAGTCTGTCCTCTGCTCCTCCATCACTGTGTGGTTTGGATCGGCCACCAAACAGGACAGAGACAGACTCCAACGGATCGTCAGGTCTGCAGAGAGAACCATTGGTTCCAGCCTGCCCTCCATCCTGGACTTGCACACCGCCAGAGTCAGGAAGCGGGCTGTAAAGATCACCACAGACCCCTCACACCCTGGACACAAGCTGTTCCAACTCCTCCCCTCTGGAAGGCGCTACAGAGCACTGTACGCCAAAACCACCAGACACAGAAACAGCTTCTTCCCACTGGCCGTCACTCTAATGAACAGTTAAACAGACTCTTCATCTGCACTATCTGCACTTTTTTGTTGTTTTACTACTGTCTTTAATGTCCTTTTTATATTTTTTATATTTATCTTGTATATTGTGTGTGAAAAAAGTACGAAGAGCCAGTGAAACCGGAGTCAAATTCCATGTTTGTGCAAATTTACATGGCCATTAAAGCTGATTCTGATTCTGATTCTGATCTATATGAATGTGTGTGCTCAGCTAAGCTAAATAATAAGAGACTTCTGTTGTAATCGGAAAAAGCGAAAGCAATCTCGGAACCCATCACTATCAATCTGACGCCGCATAAGCCTCTGGGGCCAGGGGCTGTATTTTTGGGGATCTGGTGTAGCCAGCGGATATCCAGGCCAAGACTTAGTTTTTTCGTGCACTCTTGCTGTTTACAGTCTGGGTCGCAGAGAGACAACATGTATGACCAAGTATCCAGTTTAAAAGCTGATTTTAAACCAACAAAAAGCAGCATTATGGTCAGACGATGTTCCAACATTGCTTCTCGACCAAAGCGGTAAATAATCTGTACGCTTTTCTAGTCTTTTCCGACAACTCAAACCGCTTTAACACTACTTGTCATTCTCCCCATCCATTCACTGATGGCAGGGGCTCTCATGCAATGCGCCACCTGCCCATCAGGACCAATCATTCACACCCCACTGGCACAGCCCGCAGGAGCAATTGTGAGTTAAGTGTCTTGCCCAAAGACACATTGACATAGACGAGAGCCGGGGATCGAACTGCCGATCCTCTGCTTGAAGCACGACCCTTCACCACCACTGAGTCACAGTCGCCCCAATTATGCAATTGAAAAAAAAATATTGTGTTATGCAACTGAACAGGTTTCAGTTTCTCTCTCAGTACCTTCTAGTCACCCAGTACCTGCTAGTCAATACAAACATGTGTACACAGACTTTTTTTCCTCCCCACATACACAATGCAGTTGAGGATCATGGGCTTTGCCCCTTCGGTGGAGTTGCCACTGTACTAGTAGAGCTCTACTTGCCTCCACTGTGTCGCGCTTCCCCAACATCAAAAGACACGTCCGTGTGCGCTCCTATGCGGCCGGATAACGTCCCGTCCACATGAAGTGTCCCTGCTTCCAGGTACAGGGTTAGGGTTATTTCATCCAGGCAGCACAAACAACCTCTCCATCTCTGCCATGGCAGCTTCCTCCAGCTTAAGCATGTCAAACAGCTCCACTAATTCTCCTGGTTCATGTGCATGCTGCTGTCTTCTCTGCAGGGTTCTGATGTCGGTGAGAGTCTCTCTGCCCTGGAGCAGCCGGTAGTCTGTTAAGCCTGTGGCAAAATGCAGTTCTATGGCCTTTTTAATAATGTTGTTTCCTCTCATCTCACAACTCCTCTTACTCTTTGTACCGATCATCTTTATTTGATCTTTAGAAAATATTGCAGCAAATTTCTTTTCTTACAGTTGTGTAGTAGGACCTCAGCCATTATTTTCTGTCGTTTTAGGCTCCCTGTGCTTTTCTTGGTTGATCTTTTAGTTTTTCCAAGTCCTCCCCCAGGATTTTCTCCTGGCTCACTTTGCCCCTCAGCACTGGTTCCCAGCTTATTGGCTTCTGGAATGTCTCTGTCCATCTCCCTGTAGTCTTCACTTTATTTGTCCTTGTATCCCTCACTCATGAAATATCTCAGGCTGTGATGAAATGGCTATAAATGCTACACTGTTCACTCGATACATCTGAAAATAACCACACATTTTGGCATTTAACTGTAATTATTTCTGTATGCTTCAGGAGGTCAAATCACATGTATGTGTAACATACAAAATGACATAGGCGTAGAGTAATTATTTTGTGCCAAGCTCCAGAGAACTACTAACAAATAAAAAATGAACTGAAGCAGGTCCAGTTTCTGTAGCACTGAATAGGATTGGTCCATTTTACTCTCTCCTAAAACAGCACTTTTACGTATACAACCTTTGTATGCTTTAAAAAAATAAGTGTGCAATGTATGAAAAAACTTGCTCATTTTAATGTAACATCTGGTTACCCTCCAGATGTTTTCCTTCTCGAGGGCATTGTCCGTTGATGTCTTGATCAAGAAGAAACATTTTTCTCTCATTGAACTCAACAATGCCATTCATCAGTTCCCATTTAAGTGGAGCGATTAAAAAAATAATTAAAAAAATTTAAAAAAATCGCCCTTCCTCTTGTTCCTGGTAAGTTTGTCACAGGAAGATCAGTGGGAGGCAATGCACTTATTGTATCTGCTGCCTCTGCTAATGGGTCTAAAAGTACCTGAACAAGAGACAGTCAACATGCTCCTCCCTAAGAACCCCTTCCCTGAGCTCATTCAGGAGTGTGGTCCTGTGGACAATGAGATTCAATGCTAAACAGCTTCAAGATAATTGTCAGACAAACTGTCTGTTTCAGGAATATCTTGTTGTCCCTCGCAAACAAGCACCAGCTCATGATTGCATACCATGAATCACATCCTGTGATGTGAAACAATTACTCTTCAGATGTACTTAAGGATGACCTAAAAGACTTGGTGATGTGACGTGCAGATTCCCAGCTGTCACTACAGCATGTTGCTAATCATCTGTGCTGTTTAGGTACAAACTATGCAGTTGGGATGTGCGTGTGTTGCCTGACTTTGCAGAGGTGTTGCAGATAATATTGATTTGTGACAAACCTTTTTTGTCAGATTACGTAACGCATGGTGCATTGCACAGGAGTTATGAGTTAGAACACTGGGAGTGTGCAGTTATTTGAGCAGAAAGATCTTGCATATATTTATCCTTTGGCTGATTACACCCTTGCAGGAAGACGAGTGGTAACCGTGAATCTTGTTAAGTATCACATGAGGCCAAAGTGCATTAGACGTTGCACAATTTGTGTTTCTGATGCAGCTTCTTCCTGGGGAAATGTACTCCAGCTAAAATGCGGATCATTTTGGAAGATGATGACATTCAAAAACTGGTTTAACCTTCAGGCATCCCCACTATACTTGAGGACATTTTCAGACATTTCATATTCCAGGGACATTTATTGTATTAAGTCATGGATTTTGGTGGCCAGTTGTTTTACTCTGAGCTCCATCGACAAACTACAAGACAAGGCTTACACTAAAGCTCGTCTTAAAACAAGCGCTTGTTCTAAAAGGCATCAAAAGGCCAGGGAAAGCTGAAATGAACTACTTGCCATTTGTAAGACTGAGGACACTCTAAAGAAGGGGAGAGCAGATTTGCTGAAGGAAATATAGAAGAAAAACAATTAGAAGTCTTCCTCCTGTCAAAGAGTAGACGTTGTCCAGCAATGCCCTGCAGGCCAAGACCTCATGGAGAGATGATGGACTGCTCTGTTCTATGAAACTCACCATGCAAACATTGCATTTAATTTACTTAGGTATAATTAACTATTAGGTGAGTCTTTGTATTCTTTCTGTAAACTGTTTAACATGGGTAGAAATAAATGATTAAGATTGATGGTTATTTTGATGGCCATAGTTTGTGTTGCTGCCCAATAGTACATTATACTGGGAGGACTACAGTATTACATGTTTTAGCAAGGTAGCTCATCTTGATCATGTTATTTGTATTGTCTTTTGTCTCAGATCAAAGAGGAGTTCAAAAGAATGTCAATTAAAACCAGAAGTTCCTGAGACCGGGGTCTTTTTATTTTGTGCACATGGGTCAAATGAGCAAAACTGGCAGAGTAGAGCATCTCCATGCTGACAGTCGGCATATTTTAGCACATAAATAAATTACATAATTTAATATAAATGTCTCTTTTCTCAACTTGCCCTTTTACAAAACTGTTGCAGGCTTCTATTGCCAATAGCAAACATTATAATTGGATTTGTACATGTAATAAATTCTCTTCTTCGCTCAACATGTTGCTGTTAAACAAACAGAAGTGAAGTCATCATCCGCTGCTTGAAGGAGTTCCTCAGAGAGGAACTGAAAGTACACTAACATGAGAGGCATGGACCGAGAAATAGATGAAAAAAGAAATTCACAACATAATAACTTATTTACCTTTAGTCTGACTGTGTATTAAAAGGGGACCTTTAATGCACAGACAGCAAGTTCAATTACATTCAGTTTATTTTGTATAGCTCAAAATTACAAATTTGCCTCGTAGGGCTTTACAGTCTGTCCACATAGACATCCCTGTCACATCGGATCAGGAAAAAAAAGAAGTAAAAACCATTTCACAGGGAAAACAGGAAGAACCCTTCAGGAGAGCAACAGAGGAGGATCCTCTATCAGGATGGACAGAAGCAATAGATGTCATGTGTCATTGTACTGCATTTCTCCATAAGGTGTTGCACTTTTAAGTTTCATTGAACATTTTATCTCTAAAGGATCTCCTTACAGGTTCTGTTAAAAGTAATCAGAGCGATCAACATTTCCTATCAAAATGTGTTAATGATGAAGCGTTTGTGTTCTTACATTTCTTCTGATATAGAAATGTTTTGACTGGCAATGCCAACCAGAGTATTACTCCATGTTGGTATTACTGTTTTATGTTTGTTCAAACTTTATATAAAAAATGCGAGAAATGCATATGAGAGTAGTGGTACATATTTTTGTGTAAATATTACTTAATAATTCTCAATAGAAAAAGTAAAGAACATTTTGCAGGGGATTTGCACTTAGATGCTAAGGTTCTGTCTAAGGAAGTAAAATGTACTTTAAAAACTATTCTTACTAGATGTAAATTTAATTTGAGAATTATAAGGGCGGCTGTAGCTAAGGGGGATGAGTGGTCGTCCCACAACCACAAGGTAGCCGGCTCAATCCCCAGTCCCCCCATAGCCCACATGCCAAAGTGCCCCCGAGCAAGACACCGAACCCCCGGGCGCCCCACAGGGCAGCCCACCGTCCCCCATCCAGGGATGGGCCAAATGCAGAGAAGAATTTCCCCAAGGGGATTAATAAAGTGCATGTTTCTTTTCTTTCTTTAAATACTTTTGTGTGGAAATTGTTAAACAGCTTTTATTTAAGTAACTGCCACTCCACATAGTTTTCAGTGCAGGATATTGGCCCTGAAAAGAGGTTGGCACCATTAATTAGCCAGCTGACCATTAGTGATGCCCTTGAAGCCTGCAGAGTAATTTACCACAGACCAGATCTGAATGTAAAGTTAAAGTCATGAATATTCACTGCAGCAGTTATGTATTGAAGTCCTGTTTTACATGACACATTAAGAGTAGAAAGTCAGTTTGAAAACATGTGAGCATTTACCAGGCAGGCATGTGACAGTATCAAGTTGCATTGTGGGAAGTGTAGGATCCAGTGGATTGACTGTAGGATACGTCAGCCCTGCTGCTTTCATTTGGATTCATTATAATTATGTTTTTTATGTTCTTATGAGCTCTCCAACTGTGTGGGTGTGCAATACATAATTACTGAAATAGCCCTTTAAATTAAGGGTTTGAATATTTCACGCTTGGTGATGACTACATTTACGAGCATTTTACAAAGTGAAAATTAAATGTAAAAATATTGAGAGTTTGCACAGAACTGAAAAGCTGCACATTATGCAGTGATTGCATGAAGATGTGTTAATTCTGTAGCACTGAGCCACAGTCGTGTGTGTGTGTGTGTGTGTGTTCTGTCCTGCATGCTCCTGCTTGTTCTGGTGTGAAAAGCTCAGCTGCTGAGAAGCAACACAACTAGAACTAAAGCAGGGGAAGGCGAGTGTGACGTGCGATTATCTCAGCTGTCATTCCCATCTGAAGGTCAGACGTCACACTGAATCATTACCAGCCTGGGATTGTATGCACAGCTGTGATTATTAATAATGACAGTAATATAAGGCAGTCTTGTAAAAAGCCCCTCCCTGTTTAAAAGATGTCTTGTAATTAGTATCTTACTGTGTGATTGATTGCTGGCGTAATGATCCTCTGATAGATGGTTAAATAGGTCATTCTCACTGATGTTATGGATACCAATGAGGAAGCTGCTTTATTCCTGTCATGTTCAGTGTCGACTATATTAAAGGCATATTTTGTGCAACAAATAAGAGGACTATGTGACAGCTATTAGGTTTATGTAGTGTGAAGGAGGCGTATCTCCGGCCTTCAGCGTACATCTTTGAGTCTCTCTGCGTGACGGCATCTCTGATGACCAACAGACTGCTGCTGAAATGAGAAGTGTAATCCGGGCTGATAACAAGGTAAAAATGAACCTGAGCACAATGAAGCTATTTCAGGCCACATTACAAGGCGATCACATCCCCGCTCAGACTTAGCTTTCATGATAGAGGCGGAATAATCAGCCGCTTGAGATAAAGGCTGGGTAATCTGTCATCGGACAGCGGAGCTCTGGGGTTTCCAAGCCGCAGGGTGCAGGGGCCCTTTATACTCCAAGAGGACGATCCATCATTTAACTTGCTAACAAGGCGAGGGCTTTTTACATGAAAGATAAGGCAGGTGCGGTGTTATCGGGCGCTCCCAGAGACCTCTGCTAGCGCTGCTGGGAAAGGCTCCCTTATCGTCACCCGAGAGAAAACTGACCTTGTGACCCGCAGAGAGAGCCCTCAAAACAAAGTGTTACACTTCCAAACATCTCGTGGTTAATTAATGAAAACATTTCAGGGCAAGGTCAGTGTATTATTTATCTCATGGCCACATGAATTTAAGCAATTTTATTCAGATCTGAACACGAGCAAACGATTATATGAAACATAAGAGGCATACAGAGACATGTAGTCTGAATCAATAAAAGGCAGCAAGTAATAAACGGACAGATTGTGGTTATGTTTGACAGAAAAGTCAACTTTGGTTGGAGGTCTGTGCAGTGATGTGATCTCTGGACTCCTGCAATGCTACATCAGGACACAGTGCTTCCTGCATTGGCACTGACCGTGTTGAAGAATAAGTAAATGTGACCTCGTCTCGTCTGGCAGAAAAGTGAAGTAGGGGAACCGTATGACCTCCAAAAGGTCAACCTGTCCCATCTATGAACATTGTACAACCTGATTGATGGAGAAGTGGCGTGAAGGGAGGTATATCATTGAGACTTCGGGAATCTGATTCTTTGCCGTTGTAAACTTGTCATCTTGAACAAGAAAATAAATCTGTACACATCCCTGTCCCGGGACCAGGAACAACTCCCTGATATGACGGTCAAAAATGTAAGTGTGGAGCGCTGGACACCTTTAACAGTCGCCATCTTGGCTGCCTAGCGGAAGGTGAGGTCTTCAACAGCCGCTGCTGTTGCTCTGCTGAACACTTTTAAATGTCAAGTCATGCATCACGACAGTGTCCTCGGATAGAAGCCGTAATTATTAAATATTGATTTAGCAGTTTGTAATGATTTGGTACCGCAAACAGTAACACGGCTAGCTAACGGCGGCTATTGTCAATTCAAGCCGTGTTGGTTTTGAGACAACACTACTCTGTCGACATTCACACACGATGCAAATATATATACATATTTTTACACAGTGTACAACATGGAAGTGTACTAACAGAAGCGTCTGAATTGAACCGGTCCCATTCCCAATGAAAAGCCGCCTATTGTTGTCTCAGCCGAGTCGTACATCTGTTCGTGTGAATAGTTACAACCTGTTCATCTGTTTCAATCTCAGCCATAACGATTGTCATTTTTGTGGCAATTTCTCTGTCCCAATAGCTTATAGAAGTAGCTGTTTTTGTTCTGCCTCTGGCACCATTAGATAACGTCCTCGTTCTTCATCCTGCCAACAGAGCTGATCAATTGGTCAATTGATTCTTCAACCATGGGAAGCAGATGTCAATGAGCACAATAACTGCTGCACAAATCAAATACATGGGCAATGATTCAGAGGTCTACTTATATCTTCAAAACATTCCCGGAATATTACACTTTTGGAAATATAGAGAGCTGAAGCCCTGCCAGGCCTCTGTTCCACTATCTTCTGTCACTCAATACAAACACTCACTGAGGGGTTTACTTTCTAAAATAATGGAGTACCGACTGTTATTCTTTCTATTAAATTGTCATTTTTATCTATTAATTTATAGAGATGAGAATATTCTTCTCTACCTGGTTTTCAGTTAATCATTGACATGTTACTGATGTCAAACTTGATCAAATGAGCTTTTAATCAAGTCAAATAGGCAAGTTAAAGAATGAGAGGGATGAAATATGGATTTTCCAAAGGCATCTCGATGTCTGAAAGAGATCTGAACAGTTGTTCATTTCCTGAGTGTCCATCCATCTGTCCTATGCTACTGTACATCCACCAGTTGTTGGGAAATTTGTCTGAAAATAATATTTCAAGGACATGCTTTTGCAGCCTGAGAAACTACTTGCCAAGTGCTATTCAGTTTCCCCCGTCTGCTTCCAATCAATGCAATCAAAGATGGTTCTGTTCTCTGTGTAGACGGACCAACTTTTCCAGAAGTCCACCACGGTAGTCACACTCCCTGTTTCCCTGTCCTCCCCGCCTCTCAAGGACAGAACAGCGAGGAGCAGATACTGTGCCGCAACCTGATCTATATTCTGGACAGGAAGTGTACTATATAAAGAAAGTGATGGGCCTTTGTAAGTCTACCTGCCCCACTTTCCTCCAAAACTTCCCGAAGCCTTCCACTACAAGCGAGCGTGAGATAAGACTGGCTGTTGGGAGAGGTGAGGAAGTGTGTGCACAAACACTGCAGTCTCCCTCCAACGCCTCCTTTCTCATTCAAAGGCTGTTTTCACAGCTCCTGTCCCTCTCTTCCTCTATCTACTCAATTGATATCGCACTACATTTTCTTGTACCGCACTTGTTTGATATCATCATGTGTAATGCCAGATGGAACATTTTGAAAATTCAACCCGCTCTCCAATTTTAATACCACATTCTCAGCGCTCGGCGGAGTAAAAGGAAGTTTCTGAGGAGATTGTTCCGTTTCTCAACTTCTGTTCAGTGATGAGAAGATGGAAGACGTGGGTCTCCGTCGAGTGACAATAGATTGCCTGTTAAAACTTGAGGGTACAAAGTAACACTTGTCCACAGGATCCATTAATTCCATGCTTCCTATTCGTTGTCCCTGTTAGCAGCATTCTGGCAGCGCGGCATTAGAGAGACGGACCACCATGTTGGCAGCTCCAAAGTTGCATGAAGTTGAGGTCTAGGGCGACTTATCACCTCTGGAAACTCTGAAGACAGAGACCGATTCAGCAACTGCATGGTTATTTCTTGCCTCAATGGTTTCAGAAACACACATCGGTGAACTGTTTTTTGTAACATAGAAGAAAAATATGGTCCTTTTGGAGTTCCAGAGCTATCATCTAGTGGCACGCACATCAAGCATCCAATGCTGGAACCCTTTAGGTTCAAAACCGGCCCTGTGGAAATGAGATGATGATGAAATCAAATACCAGGCACCAGGTGCAAGTATTTCCTGGTGCTTGGTATTTGATTTCATCACCATCTCAAGTATTTCAATTTTGGATGGACCCAAGTCATTTTGGCTGGGCCTTTTTAGTTGCATAAGTTTATACCGTCTGCCTTCCTTTGACGCTTTCCAACTGATCGTCTCGTTAAAACAGAAATGACTCGTGCTGTGGCAAGAGACGAGTGCGTCTTGGTGATTATGACACTTTTACATTTTTTCTAACACATTTTAAATGCCGAGATAGCTTATTAATTTCCCACGACAGCTTGTAGACTATTTATTATATGCTGCACACACAGGTATATCGCTCTAATTGTGAAAACATTCTACTATCTATCAGGTTTGTTTGCTGGATTGTGTAGAACTCTGACATTTTAATTATATAAAAGGAAAAACCATATTGTGTGCATCATCTGGATTATTATGCGTTTCCTTTAAATTGATTGCAGGGAGAGAGAGAGACACAGATGGATTGTTGGATGAGTGAGATTGGCTTTTAACGAGAGAGAGCGACTTACTGCTCTGTCAATTCATAAGTTTATGTCCACAGAAAAAAGCTCTGCTTTCAAGGCAATAAAGAGAAGATGGAAACAGAAACAGGCACGGTATTTTCACTAATTCCTCTCTTCTTGCCGTCATTGTTTTCTGGGTTCTTCCAGTCTGAGTCATCAGCTATGAAGTTAAAGAGTGACCCAATCTGCATTCTAAACACACATTCTACAAAGAACACTAAAAATCCCTTAGGAGACGTATCTATTTACAATTCTCATAGTCACATTGCTGCATTCATAAATCCAATTCGATGCTTCACAGTACAATTACAGTATTGTTCAAACAGAGCGTTGATTTGTTTATGAATTAACAGGCAGGTACGTTCAAATAGATGAAATAAACGTTCCTTTCAATATGTATTGTGCTAAATGTCACCAGTGAGGATGACAATGATTATGATGAGACTGGATCAATATGATTTTGAAAATAAGTGAGAGAACGTTGGCTATAGCTAACGTCAGAAGTCAGTGAAAATGTAACCTATAAGTTTAACGTTTTAATAAATAGTGTGTTACTCAAGTAACTTTCACACATTCACTTTGATGGTGCTCTGAATAACCGAACGGCACATTCCAACAGCGGCTACACATTTATGAACCGTCCATTGTTCTCTGGGGTTTATCTAGGAGTGACTTTTGACTATTTTGTTTCTTTGACTTTGGGTATTTTATTCTTAATAAAATACCCAAAGTCAAAGAAACAAAATGTGCCGTGACTCCACATCAATGGCTGTCACGGGGAGTTTAAGGAGTGGACCCAAATGCAGATGCAACAGTTCAAAAGTAAAGTTATTTTAAAATGTATTTAAAAAAAAAGGTTGACAGGCTTAATCACGGGGACAGCAGAACACACAGTACGAACCAACACTGGGGCAGGAGACAACCAGGGGAGGGGCAGGTGATTGGACACAGTAGGGAACAATCAGGGACAAGGCAGACAATAAGGAGACAATCACAGGAGAGGAAGTGCAGGGAACACAGAGGACACACGAGACAAGGACTACAAAATAAAACAGGAAACAAGACAAACCAACATCATGACAATGGCCTGTTGTGATTTGTCCTTTCACACATGAAAGTAATGTAATAAATACTGTCTGTTACTTTGTAGGAAGGGGACTTTTTTTACTTGTTACATATTACATTTAATAATAAAAAAACACTGTTAATTGCCATATTAAGTGAAAAAAGGCAATTCTGGTGATTTGTTTGACGTGCTGTCATACATGACTCTGAGGTTGGGGATGTGAGGGGAGGAGACAGAGTGGAGTTGTCGATGGAGAGGGAGAAGTTCTGACTGGTTTTAGTGAGGGATATGGGACAGATGATGATCATGTCAGATTTTATCACCATGTTGGCGTATAATGTTGCCAAGAGGGAGCAGGTAGAGGATGAACAGAAGAGGACCAAGCACCGAACCCTGGGGGACGCCTTGAGACAGGAGCAGTGGAGGAGGTGCAGGGTGATACTGATGAACTGTTGTCTGTTTGTAAGATATGATTTAAGCCGCAGGAGAGAGCAGCTCCGGTGATGTTGAGGGACGATTCGAGGCGGGAGAGAAGGATGCTGTGGTTGATGGTGTCGAAGGCTGCAGTGAGGTCGAGGAGAATGTTGAGGTGACCAGAGTCTGGGGTCATGGATGACGGGATTATTGGTGGTAATGAGTGAACTACAATATGCTATTTTTGTATCTGTTTTATGTTTTTATCTCGTCCTACTGAGAAAATGTTTGTGTGTATCATTTGTGTCTTGTTAATATTCTCGTTTAATAATTTTTTGAGAGACCCCAGAGAATATTAGTCAGCTTGGGATCTTAATAAATAAAGTAAAGAATGCTAGTAACAACAACAATAGTTATCATAATGGGCTTCATAGCTTTCCTAATAGCAGTGCAACTGATTCAGAATCAGTTCATAAGGCCATACCATAAGCTTCAGTGCGTCTGAAAGCTCAAGTGCAGACCATATAATCCTGTTAGAGATTGGGATGTGATTCATGATCTTTAGTGGATGTCATCCCTTTCTCTTCCTCTCCCATTTCTCATGTCACTGTCCTCTGTACGCAGCACTGAAATAATCGTACTCTCTCTAAGACGCTTCACTAATACGCAGTGTGAAATCCGGCCGTGTTCAGTGGGATTCCTCTCACTCTGCGGTGGAGAAGGGGGGATTTAAAGTTTAATGCTGGGCTACAGTTTGGAAGAGGAACCCATTAATTAGAAGTAGATGCAAATAGTGTTTTTAATTTTTTGTAATGTTTTGTTAATGATACTGAAGCCTCATCTGCCTGTGGGAAAAACCAGCAGGAGTTAATTGTTAAAGATCTCCGACACAAAATGGTGTTTTCCTACGTCCTCTAAAATATCCGACCTTGACTTTACTGATTTGTATCAAAGTGTTTTCACAGTACTCTGATGGAGGAGGGGGATGTCTGTGCACTTCAGACAAAAACAAGATTAAAATGTACCAGAGCCAAGCTAGATTTGGTACATCACATATTTAAAAAGGAAACAGTCTTCCACAAAACAACTGTGGAAACCTTCAGCGTATTTTTTTCCCTCCTCATACTTTAAAAAGTGTGTGAAGGGGAACTTATATTTCAGTATCCAGCATTCTGTAAAGATATAGTGATGTAAATATGATTAAATGTGTGCAAGGTTTTGTTCATTTGGTCCAGACCAAAGGGAATAAATACATTCTGCGTCAGTGACGTTTAGTTCTAGTCTGTTTTTATGTTCACTTTTAGTTTTTACAAAAAAACAGGAAGTGCATGAACTGACAGGGAACCCAGTGATTGGACACAGTAAAGTCCATTTTAAATGAAGCATCATTTAGAAAGCATGAAGTAGTGTTCACATCAGCTGACCGGTGCCAGCTGTCTCATTCCTGCTCAGTATCCTTGAATCATGGTTGGCTACCAGCTGACTGGTGACTAACTATCAGTTCATCTCTGCTCACATCCTCCTTCCCCACGGACAATTCTGCAACTCTCACAGTCAACCTCCTACAGGTGTGTTGGAAGCTTTGTTAGGGTCAGCTGAACTTAGCTAACTACTTAGCTTAACTAGTTAGCTAAACTAGGGTGACCAGATTTGAGTTTGTGAAAAAGAGGACACTACGTTCCGGGGGGAGGGGGGGGGGGGGGGGGGGGGGGGGGGGGGGGGGGGTGGAGGACAGAGAGAGAGAAGAGGAGGAGGACACTTCGTCGGGCGGGGGGGGGGGGTAGCAGTAGTGTGTAGCATGCCGTTAACTTACATTTACGCTGAGATCGGTTGACCAATGACAGTTCTCTCTACAGTCAGAGCTTGCGCAAGAAGGTGGAACGTGAGGGAGATACCATTTCCAAAACTTGTAAGGGGGGTAATAACTATTTTCCCGGACGTAGCAAAATCCAGGACGTACCATTTCCAAAACTTGTAAGGGGGTAATAACTATTTTCCCGCACGTAGCAAAATCCCGGACGTTTTTGGAATCCCTGCCGGACGCTTTTTTTAGGTCTCGAAAAGAGGACATGTCCGGGAAAAAGAGGACGTCTGGTCACCCTATATTAGCACTGAACCCAAAGTACAGCTGAGGCTGAAGGGTTAGTTTCTAGAGTTTCTATGACAAATGTTTAGGGGGGGGGGGCGTCCATTTGTAGGCTGCCAATCAGATGTGTCACTGTGTCTTTGAGCCAATCAGATCGTTGCTGTCAAACTTTAAAGGTATGCTCTGCTCTGCTGCTGTCAGTTGTCAGTTGTCTTTTCAGCGTGGGAACGAATGCGGCCCTCCCCCACCCCAGTCACCGCCAGGCAACAGGTAGTCAACTCCTCACTTCATGGGCGGATAGCAACTCCCTTCTTCACCACCACCACCACCAGTGTCTGGACTCCAGGGGGGTTTCTGCTGGGTCAGAACTCAGAGTCACTGCCCCTTGTTTATCCTGGTTCAGGATGGAGTCCGAGCGCCAAAGACTTATTATTCCTTGGGATACCAATGTAATAAAGTTATTGTGAATTCGGAACAAGTCTCTCCTGATTGAAATGTAGTTTCAACTATTCAGATCATACATTTTCTATCAAAATAAACATCTATCCTCAATTTAGTTTTAGGTTTACGTAGATAACGAAACCACTTTGTTAGGTTTGGGAAAAGATTGTGTTTTGTGTTAAATACGTATTCTTGTTACGTAATAAAACTTAAATTAGGTCAACATTGACTTGGTTTCACCGGCTTGACTTCCCTCCACCCAGACCTCCTTCCTCATGGACTTAAACTACCTCGGCCCCTCTGCGCGCCTCATAATGACGTGGATGAGTTTACATTGGAGTCAGTTGAAAGCGGTCATCGTCATACAGACGCTAAAGGGTGCCTCGGGGCTTCGGTACACCGAGCATCCGAACTTGACCAGTTTGTTAATTGGCTGCACTTTGGATCAAACTAGTTCACACTGAATTCAACTTCTCTGTGTAATTGTGTCTCCATGTTGCTACCTATTAAAACATTTAAGAGTGGACAAAGCATCTGGCACCCACTTTAAAACGTCTTGTTTGCTCTTCGCTGCTCGGCAGGTCATCCTGTGCCTGGCTGCTGCTAATGTGCTCCCAGACAGTCAGTAAGTGAATGGCCTCTAATTTCTGCCCCATCCTGGAGTCTTAACAGAATGGTATTGCCTGCCTGTCCAGTGTGAGGCACAAAGCGATTGTCCTCTAATGAGGAACAGTCGAGAAGCAATCTAACCCCGGAGCAGGGATGCCATTGTTCCCCTCCAACATCCAATTTTCACCGGATTCATCTTAATGCAGCAGGCCTTGTAGCTCTGGATTAGTGATATAACTGCAGGAGCAGGAGCTTAAAGTCCCAGACATCACTGATTGATTGAGCTTTAGTCAGGTTCATTTCTGCAGGACCAAATCCAGCTCATTTGCTGTTTTTTCCAGTTCTTTCCTGTGTTATCTTTCAGCATAATGCAGCACAGAGCGATCCAAGGAGAAGCAACTGTTATCTGTGGCGGACGGACTAAACGCTCCAGCTGTGTGTTGATAGACTGACCTCAAGTGGGCAGCAGCAGGCTGCCCACTTTGAGGCAAGGTCGCCGCGTTGAGGCAGTGGGATGCGTTCAATAGGGAGACAATGACAGAGAAAACAAGCATCTTTTATCTTGTGAAGGTGAAGCACTGTTGACAGGGACCAGAGCACAACCCTGACACAGAGTAATAGCTGTATTGAAGAGAGGTTAGAGGAGGAGCATTGATGCACATGTGGAAATGTGTGGTTGTGGCCCTTTCTTCACTCTTGTCGGGTTTTTCTATGTATGTTTCCTTCTTAGTTTTTCTATGTATGTTTCCTTCTTAGTTTTTCTATGTATGTTTCCTTCTTGGTTCTTTCTGTTGCACCAGACAGTTCTGCAGTCACAAGCAAAACATAAAAGGCATATTAGTCCCATTAGGGCTAATTATTGGAGAATAAATTCAGAATTTTCCAATATTTAATACATTTTAGAAGAAAAAAAACGTAATATGCAAGAAAAATATTCGTCAGATTTTTTTTTGCTGCACACTTTGAGTTTGATTGCAGTTGAGATATAAAAAGTTCGACTCTAAAATATGTTTAATTTGTTAAACATATTTAAAAACCAGATGAATTGGTTCTCTTGTATTCTTTGCTACCACGTTACCTTTCCTGTGACCCTTCAGAGTGATCTCTAGAGCTGTAGCAGATCGTCAGGCTGGAATTGGGTTGGGAACCAATGCAACAGATTGGCAGCTCTTTAGTGCGTTGGACAAACCAGCATGACACTGTCTCGTAAAAATGTACTTCTCATCCAATAACACCGGTCTGCAGAAGCCTGCTTTAGGAGGAAGGCTGTTTAAAACGGTTTAAAACTGTTTAAAACTGTGACCGTAATCTAAGAGGAAAGTCCTCAAAATGTAATTGAGATTGCAATTTAGTGAACTTGGAATGTATTTTTGGAGGAGATAGGAATGTTTAGACAGAGAAACATCATCATATTGAAATACAATATTAGTTTCCTCATCACGAAAGGTCAAAGGTCACATTTAGCCTGAGGACACTGTGTTGGCCTTTATAGGAGTTTATTAAATGATCAGATTCCCTTCCAGGTAGCAGGTGCTTGTGATTCTATACAGGCAGTAGGACACGGCTTATGTATATACAAGAAAAGTTATATAGAATAAAATAAAATTTGAATAAAATCAAGATAAAATAATAATTAAATAAAAAAAATATGAGTATATAATACATACTGTATAAAACATTTAAATTAAAAGATCAAATAAAACAAAAGTAAAGTTAGAAATGAAATGTTAAAAAAATAAAAATATAGGCCTATTAAAGTATTGGTTTTAAAGTTCTGTTCTTCTGACAAGGATGGCCTCTAAGCGAGGTGGAGGTCCTGAAAGATACATGTTTCCTTTACTTTTCACACACATTGGTATGCATTGTACTTTATCCTGATGGGCTGGTATTTTGCCGATGTTATCAGATAGAGCCTGAAGCTGTTCCCGATGTCCTCTTTGAAGGACTCTGAGGCAAAGGTACTGAAAGATACATACACATTTTTTATGTATCTTCTCTCTGTGAAGCAATACTGTACCTGATTACACCCACAACAGCTTTTGCAATAAAACTAAAAGTAAGTATGTGTACAAAGGGAAAGCTAACATGCTTATTGCAGAGTAGGTGTGCTCCCCAAATGGGAGACAACATGTCCTTCCCCCTTCCAATTTACAGTATAACTTTTATTCTCAGAAAATATCCTGAGTTTTTCTTTTAAACACAGATTTTTCTTCTCTGAATATTACCCCTCTGCCCCGGCTCTCTGTAGATATATTAACATTTTGTGAAATACTGCCTACTTTCACCACTCAGGCCCTCTAAATCTCCAGGGAATAAAAGTAATCAATTGGTTTAGCGGCCCACACCTCATGCTCATACTAACACCTGACCCATGACGAGGGGTCGTGTTGAGGAGATATAGCTTCATTTTAAATGATAATGACCCCAAAACATCTGGCAGCATATGCTGGTGAAGCAGTTAGGGGAATTCAGACCTTGAATATGTGAGCTAATAATAGTGTGATGGATGTAACACTGCATAATGGAAACTCCTCTTGGTTGGTTTTGTTTTAATGGGTAGAGCATCTATTTACAGATGAATTATCTCATTGTTATGTATTGTTAAAAACAAGTATGGGATCATAAATGTGAATGATTAAGTTGTTGAGTAAGTGTTACATTGTGCTGCTGTTCTACTGGACTCTACTGTGTTTCTCCAGCAGCACGGCATGGTTTTGATATATTTTCTCGGGACCTCACACACATGCTAGCTATGCCACCATGCAACCCCCATCCTGCATACGTAAAGTATTCTGTATGTATCAAAGGTGGTGCAGTGAGTCTGCATAGCATTATTCCTTCGTGGTGCCCTCTTTGCATTAAAGCTCCTCGCTGTGATTACATCCGCCTGACAGCAGCCTTGTGTCCAGGTGGACGGGCAGTGTTGATCTGCACACGGCATACTAATGACCAGACCAGTCACTCTAATGTGATGCTTTGCTTTATCCGACACACAGACATCTGAGGAATGGCAGGATTCATATGAGTTAAGAGTTAAAGGCGCATGAGACTTGGAGCCAGTCCCATTAATATTCAGGGATAAATTGAACAATCCCCTCTGACACGGCCCATGCCACAGCATCAAAATTAAGAGGCAAGACTTCCAATTTCCACCTGTTTTTCATGGCGATGCCGGGGTGCTGTAACTTGACATTGCAGGCCATTAAGGATCAAACAATCTCTGGAAAGTTCTGCAAATGAGGCTCTCCGGCTACCTGTCTAATTAAAAGCAGAAAGGAGTGGAGACGCTGGTAGGAGGTCCTGAGGGAGACGTAACTTTGCAGTTGACCAGATGTGTCTGCGGCTTTCATCCCTCTCTCTTCCAGTGGACCGATGCCGCATAGTGCCTCGCAGCATAAACAGCAGATCTGAGGCACGGCGTCCAGTGACACAGGGGGAGGAGACGTAACAAAAGAAACACATATGCCTCGCAGATACAAGTGCAGCAGATGAGCTCAAACTTTAGCTCAGTTTTAATTGCGTCTTTCGTGGCTTCAAAAGAGCCGTGATGGAAGGGACTGCTTTCATCTTCCTCTGGATTTAACTAAATATCGACGTGTTCTGTTTAAGTGGAAGAAACTGGGGTTTGTTTTTGGCATAATACCCCTTCTCTCACCATTAGATCAGGCTGACAGACATGTTTTGCAAATTCTTTCTTCCAAATTGACATTTGTAGCAGTAACAAAAAACATTTGAGTTGTTAACCCAGTTTTGGAGCGGTAGGGGTACGAGTGACGTTCTTAGAGCGATAGGTGATAGTGTGCAAAAATGAAAACTAAAATGGGAATTTTCCATTCTGGAAAAACCCATGACTATACTGCACAACAGTTTAGTCAGTTGGGAGCTGGTCAAACCAGGAGGCAGCCGATTCTGAAGAGCCTTAAAACGTCATTCTTTTGAAAAATGCCTTTTGTAAGGAAGTCTTTGAAAGAATGACTCTACTTCTCTCTTGATGTATTCCCTCAGTAAACATTGTAAACATGAGTTTATGTCTCAATCTCTAGTTGCAAGTCTTCTTCAATACAGCATGATGTTCATTTAGTAGATTATGCTCATTTAGAGTCAAACAGACCATAAAGCAGGCATGCTTAAAACAGGCTACAAGGTGATGGTTGTTTGTGTTTCTGTCTTAAAACTTTAACCCTTTCAGTGTTTTCAGGTCATAACAAATGATTGAAACCAGGATATCACTGTCACTACATCCACTCCATATAAAAGTAATTGGGTAAAATACAGTCAAAGTAAAACTTGTATTTATGATTTAAAGAAGAGTGAGCAGCAGATACTTCATGGAGTTTAATTAGGAGAGCAGATCACAACAGAACAGGTGTGCGTCTCCTCGTGCATCATTGTGTGATGAACAGTGTTTAATTGCCATTGAAGTTTGACAGCGAAGCTACATTAATTATAGTTATATGAAGAAACTTCAAAAATAAATAACACTTCAGAATAGATGTCAAAGAAAATAAATCAAACATGGAAGCGTCCATATTATATGAACATATTACAATAAATGAACAAATCTAATTTAACAAAAATAAACCTTAACGACCCCAAAATGTATCTAAGAATGTATTACATAAAAAAATTGAATTTTACATTCCCAAAGTAAAAAGATTCAACCAGATAATGACCATGAACATTGGTCTCACATATCCGTTTATTTGCCAGGAATGTTTACACAAACGAGGATTTTTTCTTGGTGGAAGGTGCATAGACGTTAGACGAGACAAACAACAATCAACGCAGAAAACAGTATTTCAGACAAAAACTACAAAAAACAAAGGGCACCAACACACCGAGGCGGCCGTTCGCGGCGTCATCTTGCCATCTTGGAGGTGAGAGTGTTGATGAGGATGAAGGAAGATGTTTGCAGATACATTCACTGTCAGTTTGACAAGAAGCAAAACCATATCAGCAGATTACTCTATAAACATAGAATAGATAAAGCAATCATGTAGTGCACTGACAAATGGAAAGAATAAGGGGCAAGGGAGATTCTACAGCTAAACTGAAAGGCACGATAACAGGCCCATGCATTTCATAATATATATATATATATATATATATATATATATATATATATATATATATATGAGGCCAGATGTTATGAACTACTGCAGAGGAGTTCATGTGTTTGTTGCCTTCCTCCACCGCTCCACAGAGACGAGTCAAACATGGCTGCTGGGTCTCCATGTGGCAGAACCACAGATGTTGAGACGAGATCGCTCCGGAAGTTCATCAACACTTAATGACTGCAGGAATAATTCAAAGTGTCCCCGTGAAGTCAGGAATCCTCCTGCTGATAGAAGCACCTGAGCAGTTTCACTGCTCGCGTTTAGTGTCACTTAAGGTACAATTAATGAGGGCGAGAGGTGGTGAGGCGGCAGAGCCCGACGTTTACGCTGCATTTGACACCAAGCGCTGCCCGGGGAACAGTAAAAGTACACAGTAACAAAGGGCATTCTGGGATGTTTCATGTTAAAGCGGTAGGTTAGGCTTTAAATGGGATCCTGTCACATCTGGTGCTGCGTCACCCGGGACAACAGCTGGAAAACCTGCTCCGCTCTGGCTGTAGGACTTGGACATTTGGGTGAATTCTGTTTCTGCTCTGTTGGACACGACATTCACGAAGCATTTTACATCAGGTTTTTACAAAAAACATTTACTCAAGGTCCTCCTCAGAAATGTGGAGTTGAAGAGCGACGGCTGTGCGGGAGAAGTGGGAGGAAGGATGAACACATGAAGGCTTTGTGGAGCCGAGTGTAAGTCCTTGAAGACTAGAACAGGAGAAACAATACGACTGGAAAGACCAAAGAACATTAGTCGCGAGATTTGTCAATGAGCATAAAAGCTGAGCTGCTGTAGAAGATCTCCTCATTGCTGAATTAAACTGAGCAGGCACAGTAGCTGTGACAGTCCTATGGACCAAATTAAGATTGTATTTGTTTTCTACGCCTTTTGCGTAGTTGTACTCTGGGAACTTGTATATTAGGACAGCCGGGCACTCAATGGGTCTCGTTGGTATATCGTTCTGTTATGTGTTCCGAAAACAGGAAGATATTTGTGATTCCTCAAAGGCACTCAAATATTCAATTCAGTTTATTTTGTAAAGCCCAAAATCACAAATTTGCCTTGGAGGGCTTTACATTCTGTACACATATGACCTCACATCGGATCAGGAACAACGCCCCAAAAAAACAGAAAAAACCTTCAGGAGAGCAACAGAGGAGGATCCCTCTCCCCGGAATATGTACAGCACACACACAGTTGACACATTGAAAGTTTTGTTATACTCGTTATTACTATACACTACAGAACATCCACTAATGGCCGATGGGAGGAGAGGGGGATGAGTCAAACACAGGACTTTCACCCAGGAGACCGCTGTTCATGTTCAGTGTGAAAGCAAAAGTAAACATTAACTTAACACTTGTTATGTAATTGTTGAATTTATAACATATTGTTATGTCAGCCAAGGGCGGTTGTTTATTGATGCTGGTAACATGGTTATGGATTAACCATAACCATGTTACAAGGATTATAACTTACTATCGTAGCAACAAAACAACCTCACATTTCATATGTGAGGTTGTTTTGTCTGGCGGAGGCGTTGAAGCGGTGACTGACTGGAAGTGGGAGGAAGGATGAACACATGAAGGCTTTGTGGAGCCGAGTGCAAGTCCTTGAAGACTAGAACAGGTGAAACAATACGATTGATGGACTGGAAAGACCAAAGAACATTAGTCGCCAGATAGGTGGTTTTGTTGCTACGATTGTACGTTACAATCCATGATTTCTTGACTAGCTCTAACCGAGTAGTTCTGTTTCCTAAGCCCAACGTTAACCATGTGGCAGTATGTGTTCCTTCAAGCGTGATACTGATATGAAACATGTTGACATTTAAAGTAGTCATGGCTTGCAGAAACATACTCAGCCAACGGTGTTTTATTGTTGGAAAAACAGTGTTATTAATATTGTCTCTGTCTAAGGGCCATATGTTTCATAGCTCCTTTTAAAGTAAACATAATAGAGGGGTATGGTATGTCATAATTATGCATCCAATAACCCGCATTTCTTTCTGAAAGACACAGAGAATTACATTATTTTGGCAGGTATTTTCAACAAAGTCATCCACCCTAAATCATAGAGAGCTCCTTCACTGCACATGTTGAGTAGAGACGTGTGGCTAACAGACATTTGGATGCTAATCCATCCAACCAAGAGGGAATATACTTTCTTTTCTCCCAGTCACAAAACATATTCCAGGGTAGACTTATATTTTAATAGCCACTTCACTGAAAGATAATTGTATTATAACGGTAGTCTAATATCTATGAAAGATCATGCACCAGTGGAAGTACTTATTAATGCACATTTTGATACGGAGAGGATAATGAATACAACTTTAATGTTATATTCCTCCTTCAGAAAAACATTGAGGAACGTTTTGAAATGTGCCAGGACAGAGAAAATGTGTTTGGGAGGATTGAAAAGCATCTGTGTGTAGATGTATAGCACAGGCAGCTGTAAAGAAAAGAGAGCGTCTAAGTCTAAAGGAGCTAGAAAAAGAACTTAACGAAAAGGAACTGAAACTGTCCAAACACTTTTCTCATGGGTACTTTGCAGGAAAATGTCAGTTACACAAGATATGAAATAAAAAAGGCCCAATAGCACCATACAGGTAAAAAACTAATTTGTTATGGAGGAGAAAAAAACAGAAACTATTTGCTCTGACTGTGAGAGAAAACGTTTTCCAATACCAGTGATGAAACCAAGGGATGGACACATGTTTACAGCTAGCAAGACAAATATGGTATTTCAGCAGTTCTATGAACAGTTCTATACATTTTAAATATCTACTAATACATCACTCGGGAGATAAAACCGTTTATTTCAGACTTCGATGTACCCAAGCTGCAGCCTGAAGAAGCCGAGGGATTGGAGCCGCCCATCAGGAGCTGGGGGAAGGAAAGCAATTCCCTCTGAAAGATGGGGAACCACCTTGTCTTTGATGGACTCCCAGTAGAGTTTAATACAGAGTTTAGAGATATTCTTGCTCACGTATTGGAAAAGGAAAAGATATACAGTATAGCTCCAACTTATAAAAGGAAGCTTATGAATATCTTATGTCTATAAGCCATTGTGGTGGCAGAGGCGTAGTTAGCTCAGCTGCAGAGGGGGAGGGGAGAAGCGACTCAGGGAACGAGAGAGGGCAAGCTCAAATCGCGGCACCGGCACATGCCGCGCCGGTACCGGCACATGCCGCGCCTGCTGTGGCTCTCTGGACATGCCGCAGCATTTCGGGACCTGCCGGGACCCGCGAGCTGCCGTGCCGGAGCAGTTGCCACTAGTTTTTAAATCGTGGCGCACCTCGTAGAGCACTTGTGTCAGACCCGTTTTCAGTTAGTCACGGGTCTTTTATTTTGAAGGGAATTTTTAATGCAGCATAGTGCCGTACTCACACTCCTCAATACTGCGTTCACAACACGCTTTACTTGCGTGAGTTTACACGCCGGACTATTTGTGATAGTTCACTTCATTCCCGACTTTTTAATTTATTTAATATTAGCTTAAGCAGTTCAGAACCACTGCCCCATAATATCGTGCGTATAATCGTTGTCTTTGTTATTTTCTTCTGTTTTAAGTTTGATCTTTCATAGAGTAATGTGGGTTTCTTAACCCTAAATTAAATGGATTAATGTCATAGTAACAGAACAATTTGCTTACATATATTTTTACATTTATATAAATCCATGTACAATATTTTTACACTTGAAGAGCTACTTCAAGGGTACAAAATAATACGAAGGGCTACTTGTTTGATACAAATTTCCTGAACAACAAAGTTGCACAGATCACCTTTTATTAATAATAATATATGTGAAGTGACTGTCTGATCACATATCAATGTTAATTATTCCTCACAATAATTATTAACAATAATTTCCACGACAATGATGGTAGGAAAAAAAGTGTTCTAACTCTGTTAGAAAAATGAAAATAAAGTTATATTCGTTATATCCATTAAAACTAATATTTAGTTTTAATGACAACCACAAAGTGTGCAGGCTTTGTCACTGCAGTGTTTTTCAGGCTTTTGGAAGAATATTTCCAGAGCCTCGATATGCGGAGTCAGAAACGTCATTTATGAAGCTCCGCAGGCTCTTTGTCTTGACCTGCAAATAGATGGATGTATGGATGGATGGATTTATACTTTATTAATCCCCAAGGGGAAATTTCTTGTCATAGTAGCGCCGTACAACTTTAAGATACAAATAAACACACAAGATAAAAGATGAATATATAAGGAAGCAACAAGGATGAAAGATATATACAAATAAAATAAAAGTAAAATATAGACGTGTATATATATATATATATATATACACACATTATATATATATATATATATATATATATATATATATATATATATACACATATATATATATATATATATATATATATATATATATATATATATATATATATATATATATATACACATATATATATACATCAAAATCGGACAAAATATTGCATGTTCACCAGAAACTCCAACTGCTGAGACTCTAGTGGGGCCTCTGGCGATGACCAACCCATCGTGGACCAAGATCTTGCTTCACTGCAGGAGAAGCTCCGCCGGGTCCCAGTGTGCTGGCTCCTCCTCCAGTCAGGAGCCGAGCTTCCTCCTCCTCCAGTCAGGAGCCGAGCTTCCTCCTCCTCCGGTCAGGAGCTGAGCTTCCTCCTCCTCCTCCAGTCAGGAGCCGAGCTTCCTCCTCCTCCTCCGGTCAGGAGCCGAGCTTCCTCCTCCTCCTCCGGTCAGGAGCCGAGCTTCCTTCTCCTCCTCCGGTCAGGAGCCGAGCTTCCTCCTCCTCCTCCAGTCAGGAGCCGAGCTTCCTTCTCCTCCTCCAGTCAGGAGCCGAGCTTCCTTCTCCTCCTCCAGTCAGGAGCCGAGCTTCCTTCTCCTCCTCCAGTCAGGAGCCGAGCTTCCTTCTCCTCCTCCAGTCAGGAGCCGAGCTTCCTTCTCCTCCTCCAGTCAGGAGCCGAGCTTCCTTCTCCTCCTCCAGTCAGGAGCCGAGCTTCCTTCTCCTCCTCCAGTCAGGAGCCGAGCTTCCTTCTCCTCCTCCAGTCAGGAGCCGAGCTGCTCCTCCTCCGGTCAGGAGCCGAGCTTCTCCTTCGGTTCCCAATGGGAGCCGACACCGACGCCACACTGCTGGAGGCGCAGGGAGAACCAGTAAAGAAGCTGGGGCTCAGAAACACTACCACTCATCCACAGCAACTGCCCAAATAAACACAAAATGGCCGTTTCTCGTAGTAGCCTCAATGTGGTTGAGCCAGAATAGAAAACAAACTAATAACCGTTATTCAGCTCTGTTTGGAGAAAGCCTTGGAGATGGCATGGTTCTTTGTATTCTCCACCATATGTCACTCTGGCTTAAATTATGGGTTAACTGGATAGATATGTCATAAAGAACCAAGGGCTGCAATGATGACAAATGGATTGGAGTCCGCCTTTTTAACCTTTGCAGAGGGCCACACCGGGGGTGTTCATTAAGTCCATTACTGTTCATTATTTTCTAAGAGTTGCCATTACGGCCCGCCCTGACATTAGAGGAGTCAAGGGAGGGGATGAAGAACATGAGCTATTACTTTACAGAGGATGTTCTAGCAGCGAGGTCTGACCCCTTGGCATCTCTACCAATGCTGAAGGACATCATTATCATTTTTAAATCAGGTTAGACTACGCAGCAAGAAATGTCCTCTTACAAAGTTTGTCTTCAATTTACAGTGAAAAGGTTCAACTTTAAGAGGTTACCATCCAAAAACTAAAGGAATTATGACAATTAAACACAAATGTCTAGCAGGACAAAAATATGGCATTTTGGACCGACATGTAAACTGTAACTTGACTGGTTGGTGGAGGTATACAAGGTGCTAGTTTTTTACTGCAATGTGCAGTACTTTATACTTTTTACTTTCTTAAATGGACAGAAAAATAACATAAGTGTTTTATTATTTGTTTTGATTGCTTATGACGCATGAGTGCATTTATAGCAGAAATTCTGTGTTATTTTTTGTCTCTCGACTATAAATGGCTTCTGAAAAATCTATGTAGAGAGGATTGTAATTTGTCGCTTAATCCATCACAGCGAACATATTGTAAGGGTTGATGTTCTCATGTCTCGTCTGATTGGTGCTGCAGGCAGATGAAACCCGCTGTGCACTAAGACTCATGCATTATGAGTCTCCTGGTGCTCTGAAACTGAATGGCAAATCAATTGACCCGCAGGAACTGAAGATCATTTCAAAGGTATGCAAATGTCATTACATCACATGTAAAAATGAATCTCACATTCCCCACACACGTTGAAAGCAACACTTGCTGCCGCGCTCGCCTCATCAGGACGGATAAACAAAGAGAGCTTCTAATTGGATAGCGGTCGGGGCCTGCCTTCATACATCTTGGAAATAGAAGCCTGCCAAAGTACAAAGTAATTAAAACCAAAATAAAACATGATGGTCTTCTAAAAGCCATGCCTTTAATGAACAAAAAGACTAATTAATTGCACTGTGTCAAGGAGCGCACTCGCTCTGAATTATAGATGAGCTGTGAGGGGTGGCAGGCTCACAGTAACGGGAGATATATGGGCTGTGCAACAATTAAAGCCGGCACAGACACTGCGTCACGTCACGGTGAGGCTTCTCCATGAGAAAGGGCCACGCGTTACACACACACACACGGCTAATTCACTTAACAGTCGATGATTTACTAATCGCCTTAATTGATAAATATATTTCCACAAAACCAGAACTCTGAATTTGCTTTATACTGACTCAATGTCTGAGAAGCAAAAATTACAGGCTGTTTTTTTCTCCAGTAATATTACAATTTAATTAATTTAATCCGCATTAGTAAAGAAAATGTTAGTGAATGAGGATCAGTGGAGATGTTTTCCCACAGGAAGATGCTCCACTCTCTCCTCTGTTTGTGTGCTCTATCATTCCTGAGTGATGATCGAGGACAACACCTTTTCATTTAGCCGCTAATTACTGTAACTTTTGTACAGAAGCAAGCAACAATGGTGTCATGAGTCCATCTTTAACACTCAGTGTTCACTGAGTGTCTCATCTTTCATTAGCTGCTTTTTCATTCAGTATTATTAAAGATCACTGGATTGTTTTTTCGGGCCGATGTGATCAAAAGTATCGAAGACCTAAAGTACAAGGCTGGATTACACAACAGCTCATGGAGAAGCTTTCAACGCACACCACACTGTGTGTTTACTCGTTATTGATGGGCAGGTTCAGGATTGGGTGTCTGTGTGTTAACGTGCCCGAGGGGCCTTGGAGGTAAAGAGGTTTTAGATGAAGCTTCCTTTATTTTTACAGTCCAACACCACATCAGAGACTCACCGTCACCAGACACAAACAAAATGAGCTCCTATACACCTTCTCCCTCTAATTAGCCCAAACTTACCATCTACAGGTAAGTATATACAGTATATCAAGAATATATGTACAATAAATATCTACATGATTTCATCAACCCAAAGATATCAATAATACTTCAAATATTTGCAATCCCTATAAATAGAGTAAATTATATATTTACCCCTTGCCATATCTAATAAATGACTTTACTTTTCTATCATTATCATATTTGCATTAACACAATCCGTAACTTGTCATTGAACCAACTGGATAATTCCAGGCTTTCGTCCACATGGACACACCTCAACGAACACACAGACCCACGCTGGAACATCCAAGCAATCGATCACACGACTGTTTGTAGTCTTTCCTTCACACGACTTCAGTCATCCTGCCGCTGCAGTGAGCAGGATCGCTCACGTCTGATTGGCTGCTGTTGGAGGTAGTGGGAGGAGCTAGCCAGTCCTCACCAGGATGAGCGTACACATGCACTTCCTGCAGATGAGAAGCCGTTTATACGCTGTGCAATCCAGAAAATAACTCTGTCAGTTCGATCTATGTCAACCCTGAAGAGATGTCTCACAGCAACCAGAGAGGGAAATTGATTCTACTTCTTAAGTCAGCAGCAAACAACCGTTCCACATATTAACACTCCTGATTGTAGCACTACTTCACTTCCTGCACATGTTTGTCTGACTTTTGAAATGAAAATTTAAAATGTCAAATGTGTGATTTAAAATCACACATTTGACATTGTTTTGAATTGTTTGAATAGGAAAAGATGAGCACAGTGCCACCTAGGTGGCGCTCCACGGATGCTGCGTGACACCTTGGTGGCCGCTCCACGGATGCTGCGTGACACCTTGGTGGCGGCTCCACGGATGCTGCGTGACACCTTGGTGGCGGCTCCACGGATGCTGCGTGACACCTAGGTGGCGGCTCCACGGATGCTGCGCGACACCTATGTGGCGGCTCCATGGATGCTGCGCGACACCTAGGTGGTGGCTCCACGGATGCTGCGTGACACCTAGGTGGCGGCTCCACGGATGCTGCGCGACACCTAGGTGGCGGCGCCACGGATGCTGCGTGACACCTAGGTGGCGGCTCCACGGATGCTGCGTGACACCTAGGTGGCGGCGCCACGGATGCTGCGCGACACCTCGGTGGCGGCGCCACGGATGCTGCGTGACACCTAGGTGGCGGCTCCACGGATGCTGCGTGACACCTAGGTGGCGGCTCCACGGATGCTGCGTGACACCTAGGTGGTGGCTCCACGGATGCTGCGTGACACCTAGGTGGCGGCTCCACGGATGCTGCGCGACACCTAGGTGGCGGCTCCACGGATGCTGCGTGACACCTAGGTGGCGGCTCCACGGATGCTGCGTGACACCTTGGTGGTGGCTCCACGGATGCTGCGTGACACCTAGGTGGCGGCTCCACGGATGCTGCGTGACACCTTGGTGGCGGCTCCACGGATGCTGCGTGACACCTTGGTGGCGGCTACACGGATGCTGCGTGACACCTTGGTGGCGGCTCCACGGATGCTGCGTGACACCTAGGTGGCGGCTACACGGATGCTGCGTGACACCTTGGTGGCGGCTACACGGATGCTGCGTGACACCTTGGTGGCGGCTCCACGGATGCTGCGTGACACCTAGGTGGCGGCTACACGGCGGGGTTCCTCCACTCGCTGTACATCAGTGGCAACGAGATCAGAGGCTCAGAGGCGGTTCTTCAAAGGGGTGAAGGGCCACGGTGGCCCTTTGACGGGCCGATGATCCCCTCGTCCATGAAGGGAGAGGTCAGCTGTCCACTGAATGGAATCAAATAACAGTCTGAGAGAAGTCATTGAACACATGAGCTTAGTGTGGCATGAAAGCAGCTTATGTCATTATCAATGAAGCTAAACAGTGTGCTATCATAGAAACATGCTGGAGATTAACCAAAGTCTTTCAGGGCTACGAGAACTCCATTATGTTTGGAAACCAAATAAAACTCCATAAGCTGTGTTATGGGTTATGGCAGGAGTATAACTGGTCTCAGCACTGGTCTGACTTGATGTCTTTCAATCAAAGATCCCTTTTTTCTGATTTTTAAAACAGTATAGACTCAATTTGATGTTTTGCTCATTTTGAGAACTTCTTTTACTTGATGGCCTTGCATGAGTTTAAGTAGACCTCTGCAGCCGGCTCCTCATCTCTGATCGAGGCTGCATGGAGCTTCAGGTTTGTACAAGGAAGAGGAATGTATGGAAGTAGAGAGACGATTCCTCTGCTTCTGGCATCCGTTTTGGCCCTGAAAAAGACCCACAAGGTTATAGACTAAAGCTATTTACAATCCTCTCGTGGGCCTCGGAGGAAATAGAAAATGGTAGCATTCAGTCAGTTACAAAGCTAGCTGTTATTTATTTTACTCAGTAATTCACAATAATAGTAATTCAGACGAAAGCATCATTTCAATGACCAGTTAAGACACAAAATGGGTCAGCTTTTTAAAATAAAAAAAAGGTGTGAGCCACCAAAGCGTGTGGTGAGGAAAAATGACCCTGAATACATGAAATACTTCATCTTAAGGCTGCATCTTGTAGAGCGGCCCCAAGTTTAGATATCATTTATAATGTGCTTATTTTAGTATTTCTCTTTTTTGCTGACTTCCAGTGGTTGAACATCTGCAGTGATGTACACGTATACTGTCTGACAGTAAACTGAAGCAAAATGTTCTCTTCAATCCTGCACATAATGACTTGAATACAGTTTGCAGTCGAGTCATTAGAAGCTACAACATAGCGAGAACACTTAAAAGATGTGACACAGCTGGTGAGAAGCTGCTTGATGAATACGTCAGTGATTTTAGAGCATACATTTACTTGTAGTGCACTTTCCTCTTCTGTATTAATATGGAGGCCGTGGAGGAGGCTCTCAAAGAGATCAATCAGCACCGCATGGTGGTGGGCATGGAGCTCCATTAGAAGGAGAAAACATAAAAATAAAAAGGAATTAGGCGCATTTATTCGCCGTAGTTGGATGGAATACCCTGAGCCTACACACTACATATGTCAAGGATGTAGTAGTTCTAAATGTAGCAATAAAGTATGAGGATTATGTGATGCTAACGGCCGGGCTTTCAAACACAAAGCACCAAACGTTATAAAGACAAAGGAAACATCCGTCTCCGGCCCGAATGCCCAGCTAGAAACCTGGATTAAGAAGAGCATCCCACGGTTACCCAATCAGACCGCTGCTCTATTAGACAGAAGCGAGCAGATGATTTCCTGGAATGCAAACTGTGTGAACACGGCCATGCAAATGAGCTCTTTTTTCCAGGACCTATAAACCAGATATGATCAAGTGCTCTCAGTGATGAGCGTTCAGCGCAAATAGCTCAATAAAAGAAAATGAAGGCAAAACCCACAGTCATTGCTGCCGCGCTGGGAACAAAGCGCTGCCCGCAGTGCTTTCTAATCCTTAATGCGACGCAGCGCTGATGCAAAGATTGCACCGCCTCTCTTTCCGCTGCGCCCCGGCAGCGCCGCATTCTCATTTCATGTTCAGCTGAGCGGAGGTGAGAGTGTTCAAGGAGTGTTAGTGCCCATCACACGCCCACCGGAGCGCATTGGGACGCACGGCTTCACACCTCCGCTCTGCTCCGGGCGCCTCACAAACACACACCTGAGTGTACTGCATGCAATCATGTGGACACAGGCGAAAAGCACCACTGAGAGGTAATAGTCTCTAAAACATCTGTAGAGAAAAGGCCTTCATACATCGTCTCATAGCGCCATTGTTGGGTTGTCTGTGTTTGCAACAAAGAGCATGTCGCCGACATGAAACGACCACAATGGCCGGGCCTTTTCCTTTCTGACACAACGGTATAAATGCATGACAACACTCTGGGCGGTTAACAAGAGGCTCTGCATGCTGTACCACCTTTCAGGAGACTTGTGTTTGTCCGTATTGAGAGCTCGTCCTCAACAATGCACGTCCCGGAGGATTTCGTGGGAAGCGGTCGGCTCGCTGATGAGCAGACAAGGAGGGCTTCTGATTTGTATGTTTAGCAAAACCCACGCCGAGTCAGCATTCCTCAACGGCGCTCCGAGGAGGCAAAGCAGTGCCGTAATCCACTTATGACGTGGAGAACAGAGACGAGAATGTGACATCTGTGTGAAATGTTCTTGTGCTTCTTTGGGTCTCAATTGAGCAAAAAACTGAAGCATATAAATGAAATTACAGGGTACGTTTTCTGCATCACTATCATTCGATACAGGCAGGCAAAGGACACCTTTTTTACAGAAATTGAGGCTACATCCACCCGAATATGTTTTGGTTTAAAACAGGGATTTTAAGCATCGTTTGGGAAATGATTTCCATCCATACTAGCAAGCCTGAAAACAAATATCACATGACTATTCACATATACTGGGCATGCAGGTTCTGGTATAAACAGGAGGTAGATTGGTTGGTTAGCTACAGAAAATACAGCAGAGTATTATAGTAGCCTTTAATAATACAAGGTTGGGCTTGATAATTAATATATAGAGATATCGCTCGTACATCAAATTCACTTGAAAATATACATTTACAAATCAAAGTTTACTAGATTATGGGTCAATAAATGTGGTCAACACACTCCTTCCCTCTGTTTCGTTGTTGTCTGTTCTCACTCGTAGCTCTGCTGGTGGTCTCTGTCGTACTGGAGAGCATCTATGCTTTTGTTTCTTTACAGTTTCTGTGTGGACTTCACAACAGTTGTGCAGAACAAAAGAAGCATTGATAAGAAAAGGAAAGTCCTCCGTTTTCTGTACATCGTCCTCCTCAAAGCCGCAAATCGTGATTTAAAATGTCCGCTCCGTAGGGTTGATAACGCCGCTAACACGCGCTAATTGCTCCAATAACAGCTGCTTCCTCTGCAAGTCGGCAGTAGTATAATTTATGATTTGCAGAATTGAACTGCAGAACAGCTGCTAGTATAGACAACAAGGTCAGCGACGCCAGTAATCAGTTATCCATGTTGAATTAACCTGGTAGTCGGTCAGTAATCACGGCTGTTGTTGCTTGTTTTCTTTCTGGAAAAGGGTCACGTGATAGCGGCCTGACGAATCAGGAAAAGACACGCTGTGACCGCGAACACCCAACCAAGTCGTGAACGTCCAGGTCTTCGTTTCCAAACGTATGCGTTTACGTCTGGTCAAACCAGGAGGTAACTCCGGAGTCATCAATCTGTGGGAGCATTTTTAAACGTGCTCTAAAACTCCGGCCTAGTGAAGACGCTTAGCGTAAACGTAGCAAAAGATATGCGTTTTAAATTGGAACCGTAGGAGTGGGGACATGGCCTGAGAATAAATCACTTTCCATTAGCGCATCGGACTTTACAGTCGTATGTTATCCAGTAAATCTTTACACAGCTCTACGTTCTCTACATGCTCACACAATAGCGGCTGATCCCACGGGTCCAACACGATTCCAATAGAAAGCTGTTACGCTGTCAGGGAGAAATTTACCACCTGTTTAACCTAATCACAGTCTCTCATTATTTCCATTGAGACAACTAATTGTCAAAATAGCCTGAACATTATCAAAAGCCATGTTCATTCACTGCAATACAAAAGAAATAAAAACAAACTAAACTTAAAATATACTAAAATGAAATCACATCAATAGAAAGCTGCTATTTGTTTTGTGTCCCTGACAATATTTGACAAGATGCGTGACCCCGTCTTCGATAATTTGAGAGCTAGACGTCCCATATATCGCTGAGTGATTGAGCCAGTACTTTTGCAACATTAAAAGGGCCAGTGTGTGGCATTCTGGGGGATCTTTTTTTTCCTGCTTTGTTTTTTTACAAAACCAAGACGATAATGTGCTCAATATTATACTGTACAACATATTTAATTTGAGCTTTTAGCTTTAGGTCAAACAGGATGACAATTGTAATTCTCTTTTATTATCACGTTGTATTTCCACTTCCCAATTATCATCCAAATGATATCACTGGGATTTGGGCTTTCCTGTCATCTAATGCAGTGATTTTCAACCACTGTGCCGCGGCACACCAGTGTGTCGTGGGAAAATGTCCAAATTCACTTAATCGGTCCCAAAAAGTAGTATTTAGTTCCTGCAAATAATGTTCCATTGTTGAGCGTCTGAGCCTGCAATATAGTGGCTGGCCTATAAATGAATCAGAAACCGTTTATTTGCCAGGAATGTTTACACAAACAAGGAATTTTTCTAGGCGGAATGTGCATAAACATTAGACATGAGACGTTAGACGAGACAAACAACAACAACAGTGCAATGGGTATTAAGTTAAGTATAATATAAATAAATAAATACTCTTCCATGCCAGTAGGTAGCGCAATAATTACCTAATTACCTAGACCCTGCTGTATTATGCTACAACGTGACATTTTGTAACTCTTTTGGTTGTTGGTGTGCCGCAGGATTTTTTTATTGTAGAAAATGTGCCGCGGCTCAAAAAAGGTTGAAAAACACTGATCCAATGATCATTTGAGCACTTGACCTGTTTGACCCGTCGCTTTGCTCCTCCACCTATGAGCTGCTCTGTGGTGGATCTCTGACTGGCAGCCTATCATAGGGCTCTATCTCCATTGGTGTAACTAATCCACATGGTCAACACAAGCCTTTATCAAATAAAGCTTCCACTGTTTGATTAACTCGTGTTGTCTTTTCTGATTGACATAATTCATACAGGGTTATTTGCATTGTTTAACAAGCATTACTCGTGGTGTATACATTGCAGTCTAATGTCCAAGAAGGTCCTAAATCTCTTATAAATAACGTTCCCTGGCAACACAAACTGCTTGTGAATGACCTGTAGAGTGAAAAATATTTTGTCGTAGATTACTTTTGCTGTTGACTATAAATGAGTTCACGGAAGTCCAGGTAGGGAAGAGTTTGGGTGTTGGATGACTTTCAACCAGGAGGCTGCTGTTTTGTTGTTTAAACACAAGTATGTTTTTTCTTGTTTAAATTCATAGCATTAACACATGTTTTAAGCAGTGTAAACTGTGACTTATCCAGTTGTAAATATGTCTCCCTTAAAATTGAGATTTCAGTTTAGTTTCATTGATTGGAGAGTGAAAATCAATCTGGAACTATGTAGATAATCCATGAATCATTGAACTTTGCAGGAATGCCAGACATGACCTCGTTACAGCCTCCTAATGTTATGGTTTGATGCTTGTGTGGTACTAAACTAAACATCTGTTGGTGGAACAAAGCAAAAATAATTTGACATTGTGCTTATCATAGCAGGTGATACTAAGAACATTAAAAGCTATGACAGCATGAACAACACCAGGACCCTGAAACTGAAGCAGCTAAATAGAATTCAGTCATCATCCATTTGATTATTTGCGGCTGAAAATGATGAGCCTTATTTGTAGCACACAGCTGTGTATAAACAAAGTGAAGTTACAGATTTCACCTAATTACATAACAACGTGGTTGTATGTAACTCAGAGGTGTCAAGTAACGAAGTACACATACTTTGTTACTTAAGTAGAAATTGTGGGTATATATACTTTACTGGAGTATTAATTTTTCAGATGACTTTTTACTTCTTCTCCTTACATTTTCACGCAAATATCTGTACTTTCTACTCCCTACATTTTAAAAATAGCCTCGTTACTATTTCATTTTGGTTTGTTTTCATTCCGCTTGTCATCGTTCAAAAACACACAAAAAACAAAACCTAGCCAGATAAATCGTGCCATCCGGATAGAGTGAATTTGATTGTGGTTGGATGAGAAGTATAAACATACCATTCCGACACCCTATTGGTTTTCTACGCGATGCACCTGCAGATGACACAAACCAACCGTTACAAATCACGTCACTCTCCAGCAAGGACAGCAGATAGGCAACTAGTTATCATGTCTTCTGCTCCATGAAACGCATGTTAATGCTCAGTAGTACACATATGGTACTTTAATGTATTTGCATTGTAATAAAATGTTTCAATGGGCATATATGCAGCTGAAACGGGTAGCCTAGTGCATCCCACATTTTTCAACATAACATTTTAAAACATTATAGTCATTATGGCCTTTAGAAAAATGATTGTTTTGGGGGGAGGTGGGGTAGTGCACTATATAGGCCCCTGAGACGCGGTTTAAGAGTTTGTCCTTAATGGCAAAAAAATTCCCCTTACATTACTTTTACACTTTTAAGTAGTTTTGAAACCAGTACTTTTACACTTTTACTGAAGTAAAAAGCTTGAGTTGATACTTCAACTTTTACAGAAGTATTTTTAAACCGTAGTATCTATACTTCTACTTGAGTAATGAATGTGAATACTTTTGACACCTCTGGTAACTCAGTGGTGTAGCTGGTTCCATCCAGGAAGTAATTACTTAGGATTGAAACAAGAATGGAGATGAATGGACTGGATATAACTACAAAAGTCAGTCGACCAGATGGGAATCGAAGAATTAAATCAGGGCCGAAATAGAAAAGAGGAAAATCCCCTCCCCCACCTTCATGTCACCCTCTACTTAGCAGCACTCCCATTAAAGTCTCAGAGCATCTGCAGAGTTAAAGATATGACTCCCAATCCCTCCAGTGATACACTTTGATCCTGAGACACCCAAATCCTCTTTGTACCTTAACAAGATAATTCAACATTCCCGACACTCTAGAGTAGGAACAGTGGTTTCCATTTTGGTAAGCACCCCAGCAGGGGGTGAAGGAGAACGCTCCTTGCTGCTGCTATATAGGATAAGAGATGCAATATCCCCCAAATGAGGTCCTCAACCCCGCATCCGGAACTCCACGGTAATCTCTTTCTGCTGCTCACTTGATGGAGAGAGAGAGTGAGAGAGAGAGAGAGAAACAAGGTTTCCAGTTGTATGGCCTGCTTTGATTGGAGGTGCAAAGGCCATGTAGCATTCAGAATCATTTGAATGCAACACAAATTGCAATGACCTCAAAAAAAGTCTTGAAATGAAAAGGTCTATGACGTTGAAAGACGCTTCGAGTCAATTGTGCAATAGGTTTCTTTTATTTTCGTTTAAGGGAAAAAGATTCCTTCAAAGCCTCAGTATTCGCTGCAGCCCATCCAGAACTGTGTAATCCCTTCAGACATAAAGCACCACAACAGCCTGTCATTTGGAGAAACAGGTTTTTATATTTGAGGTGAAGGGGTGGTTTGCATGCACCCTCCATGCTGGATTACTAATTGATCTTGTTTTACATTGCAAATGAGTCATTCATATTAGTGTTGGCTCTGGCTCAAAGGGAGGGTGCAGTGGTCTTATCCAGCCGCTGCAGGATTTGATTAGCATTGCACAGAGAGTGCGTCTTGGCAGCAGCCGACATAACCATGCAAATGTGAATGAATAGCTAATGTATCACGGGGAGGATGTTTGTTCCTCTCATGTTGGGGATTTCCGAGGGGAATGCATTTCCAGGAGATCAGGACCAGCAAACACTGCCGGTCCTGATCTCTTCTATTTCAGGAAGAAGAAAATGCACCTCTCAAGCAGTGTGTAGCAGTGCAATACAAATGCAAAATGTGTGTTTCTGATGGTTTGTGCCGCGAATCACTCGCCCGGCGAGTCAATCGTGTACGCAACATCGACCTCGGCACGCGAGAGGAGCTACAGAGGAAGGTGTGTTTCATTTTTCATTTGCTTTTGCTGCATCATTATGACAATGGCCGCCGGGCGTCGGTCCCAGACACACGCTGTTGTTTTTCCTGCGGCGCGAGATGTCGTGCCAGGTGGAGTCTGGATGTGCACGAGCCTCCGTCACCAGTCAACCATCTTACAGCTCACGTGATGTGTGAATACAAGCCTGTGCTCCTCGTTACACTATCATGAGCCTGGACAGAACTCAAGGTGCTGAGTGGCCGTTGAGCCGCTGGCTGCCAGCCATCCGTGGTTGTTGACAGTCACATCCTATCGCATTGCTCTGGGCTGCGGCTGAGCCGTTTCAGAGCCTGCTGCCTGCAGCGAGTGAAGCACAATTGATAACATAAGTATTTTACTTTGCTTAAAAAGGGCCAGACATATTTGATATTTTTGTTAAAAAAATCTCATTAAAAGACTTTTTTGTCTCTCTCCAAACCAATACGTTCCTGTGCTGATTCAAATTATTAACAAGACTTCCTAAAACAGCCGATGACACATTAATGGTTGTGACGTATGTGGGAGTGAGTCAATGGTGACCGAGGATGTGATTCCAAATAGTTTTGGGGCAAAGATGTGGTTCTATGGAAAAGATATATCAGAACGACATTGATATTTTGGGAACTGCACTCATTCACTTTCTTAGTTAGAGGAGATTGATGCCACTGAACACAAAGCTACAGCCAGCAGCAGGCTAACCGTTTAGCTGCTGTGTTGGTCGGCCTTCACACAGAATGTAACTCACGCTGTCTTCTGCCTTTTGTAGGAGAGTTGCTTACATTCACTAACATTGATTAATAGGTTCTTCTCCACAGGAAGATATTGACTCTTAGTAACTGACAGATCCCCCGGTGTTATTACAACAAAAGGATCAAACTGGCTCAAGGATAACAATAACACATGTTCAGCTACTACCTCCATGCTGTTCCCAGAGGATGGCAGTAATCCACTGCCGGTAGCAGGAATATATGTTACGTCCGCATTGTGCTTTCATGTCGCATCAGGAACCAAACAGCCAGTTCCTCTGCTGACGCTCACCAAGGACACGACCTGTTTGTAGCAGCAGATTGAGACGGACTGATAATGACTGCTGGGGCTCTGGTCCCGTCTTTAATAAGTGAATTTGGATGATGCCCCCGCCTCTGCATTCATGTCAGGAACGTCTCGCCGGTTGTTATTGTTTGGCGATTGCATTATGTGTTGCTCGTGCACTCCCTTTGGCATCGTTACAAGCCAGGATCTCACAGCCCAGTGTTTGCAGAACTTTCTGTTCATATTTGGCAGGAAAACATTTGGCTTGGACATTAGCACAGTCATAAGCATAGTTACCGTAAACGTCGGGTTACAAGCCGCTACTACCTTCGGTCAGTGTCCCCGTTAGCTCCCCGCTGTAGCCAGCTGGGGCTCCTGCTAGCGTTCCGTCACTTCCCCGCTAACTTCCGCTAACTCTCCGCTAACTTCCGCTAGCTCCCCGAAAACCACCGAAGGTAGCGGGACCAGGCTCGACACCCGACTTGGGCAGAGGGGACGCGGGCAGTAGCAGCAGCAGCAGCGGCCGGTAGCAGCAGAAGCGCTAGCTAGCAGCGGGGACACTGATCAGCCGTAGGAGCGGCTTGTAACCCGACGTTTACGGTAGTGACCGGTGCATGTTATTCACCACCGCACAGAGACAGGGGAATTGTTTCCGCTACCTATGGAGAACTTTTAAAGCACATCGTAGGGTGGAGTGAACCGTTTCAGAGGACGTCCCAATAAAATCAATCTAGTGCACTGAACCAGCAGGTTAGGAATCCACTGTAAATATCAGAACTTTCCATGCTAACAGACTGGATGTGACTCCTTTATTATATACTAAGTAGTGCATACTTTAGAGTTCCTACCTGTTAATATGGAGTGAGACTGAGTCAAAACCGTCTTCCAGCAAACACTGTCTCTATGATGTCATCAAACAAGTCTATATTTGCGTTTGTCCATTGAATTGAGTAAATAAATAAATAAAAAGCTTATTCCCATTACTACTGGAATCTTAAACCTGAAACTGTATTTTCTTGCAGTGTTTTGTTTATTTCTTGTTTCTTCTTCAACTGTGGTTGAAGTCAAAGACACATTTCTGCTGAGCTTTTCTTTTGCCTAGTTTATGGAATTCTGTATGTCTTATCTCCACCTCCTGTCTGGTTTCATCTAGTGGAGATGCAGCTGGCGGCTGCGCCATCTCCCTCAGAAAAACTGCATTGAGGGCAGCCCTTTCCATCATGCAATGCAGTACCAACACCAAATATAAATGGCTTATTGAGAGTCAACACTGCTGCTATCCTTATTCCCCGTTAGCATGACGCTACTCAGACGGTCTTTGTATTCAGGTTTTTACTAAAACATTGTATTTCTAGTGTACATATTTGCATACATTTACTTATGTTTGAATGTTAAGCAATGCACATAGTCCCTTTTAAGATAGAAAGTAAATCTAATAAAACTGAGGGAGACTCTGAAGAGCTGTGTCTACCTTTTTCATGAAAACACTCACAAGATGAGGAATTACTGGCTGTTTTGGCGACTGAACATCTGGTAACTTCCCCACATCAAGAGAAGTGCACAGCTGCTTCCCGGAGCTTTCCCTTTTTAGGAGTCATCTAGAAGCATAATACATGTAGTGTTCCACCCCTTTCACAGTACACATAGTGGTATGATCCACTGTTAATAAGCAAATATTGATTTGTGCTGCTGTAATCTATATTTATTCTTTTATAATAACAATGTACCCACAGAGAATTAGGACTTAAATCTGCAGCTCCGGTCGGCTTTAGGGAGTCTTATAGAGAGTCAGCTCGTTTTTTATCTGTCCAGCTGCAACTTTACTGTTTCGGTTCCCGCTCACTTCTCTCGTATTGAGGCCGTTTTCAGCAGCAGACAGCTGTTTTCGGTAATAAATAAATGAATAAATAAAAAGCTTCTAATATTCCACTGTGCACAAGCTGCTCAACACGCAGTTGAACATAGTGTAGCATTTAGCAGCTAAAGAGGCTGATATCTTCCTCACCAAAAACTTAGTAATCAGTATTGAACACCACTCCCAATGCAATGTTGCTTCGCTAATACTGAATGTGTTAATACGCAACTATTTAACAACAAGTTTGCCATATTAATCTAAAACGTGACATGTCAATGTTATGTTCACTACTATCTTAAGTGGCCAACAAAAACCTATTATTGAGAGTTTAAATATGTTCTTTGTTCATCTTATGAGTTTTCACAAAATAAATGTCTATCTAACGCTAGGGTACATGGTGTTGATGTGGCAATATTCTAACCAGTGCAGTGTCTGTTGAACATACAGTATGTCTGTTCACAACAGGCTGAATATTTGGCCTGCGCTTTAGCAGGTTTCTGGAGAACCGCTCATACAAACAACTCATCACTCATCTGCCTCGATGGAGCCGGTCTCCGTAAGAACGTGGGCACAACAGACGCTGACATTAGGTTGCTGCGTTAGCTTGAATTTTCCTTTGACCGGAAGTTAGCCAGGAGCCAGGATTGGATGAAGGAATAGCCTTTGGGCCTAGCTGGGTTATTTTAGCTTCCATCTCAGCTGTCCTCCATTCATTGTTTTACTTTAGATGCATTTTTTACTACTTTTTCTTCCAATGCCGATACCAACATTCCCAGTTAGAGAAAGGATCAAAAGTAAAGCAAGACAACGTTTGCCTGGGACCCTCAAATATTTTAATCCAGCCCTAAAAAAACAAAAAACAAAAAACACTCAGGTTTGGTTTACTCAAGATAAGAAACCCAATGAAATACACTTAGCGGAGGTCATTTCAACATAAGCTAGCTTCGAAAACTCACCCAAGTCATGCAAGTTATACTGGCTGAAGCATCGGGGACAGAGGTATTAATCACTCGTTTTCTTTTACATAACCACTGTGGTTATGAAATAGAGCTTAGATTTAACGTGTGAAGTTATTTTTTCTGGCAGTAAAGTTGGCACACACAGACAGATATTTCTAGTTGTATTGGTTGATGAGCAGTTCTGGTCTTTTTGTAGCAAATCAACTTGTATGTCCCAGTGTCCAATATATCTGTGACTCTAAAATCCAATTCAGGAGAAGTGTGTGTCAATACACATCAAAGGCAGGAGTTTGACATTTCAGCTATCTTACACAATGGTACTACGTTTCTTTTCTGTGCTCTAAATGTGTTCTACAGAAGAAAACAATGAGGGTATGCCAGCACAGCCTTGGCTGAGACGACAACACAATGCATTACCTCTCCAAATGATTTCATGCACAGTTATAGCACGATGCATGCTTTTCAGATTGATTTGACTTGCAAATCCTGGTGGTGGGAGGAATTGAATGTGATCTGATCCCTTACCTCACGCACTCTCACAATCCCATAACAAGTAAGCCGCTTCAAAGTGAAGCTGAGATCCTCTTGTGAGTATTACATGCAGGTGATGCACCTCGTCTGAGAACACATATTTCGCTAAATAAATGAATCCTCCAGCACTGTGGCAGTCCCTTTGAGCCAAAACGAGAGAATTATTACAGAAGTAATGTTAAAACACAATATAGAGGCTGCATGATGTGATGCCAGGCTAAAGTGAGCTTGGACTAGCTAGTTTGCAAGTTAACTTAGTTTATCTCTTTAAGGTGTGAAGTAGGTTTAGGCTGATACATTAGACCGTCATTAAAAATGGAATCCGGTTCATTACTCCTGTTTTCAGTTAGCTCCCGTCAGCGCGGCTCGTTTAATCATCCCTTTTACATTGATGATTAAAGTCTCAGAAATAAGCCTCTGTTTTCATCAGGGCAGGATTAAAGCCGGTGACAGGTCATTTAACAACTTTACATGTATTTCAAGACATGTTCAGCATCCTCACTGACTTTGATATCTTCCCTACAGCCACAAAAAACAATCACTCCGCTTAGCTGTTCATTTCTGCTTCAATATGGCAAAATACAAATAATAGCTAGAATTTTCTGTGTACCAAAGTAATACAAATTGTCATCTACGTCAAAACCATGGCATTGGACAAACTGCAATTTATAAAAGCAGAATGCATGGTGAGAATGTGAGCACTAAACACATACTTAAAACAAGAGTTCAGTGTTTTTCTGGAGCAATCTGAAAGAATAGGACAAAGAGAAGATTGAAAACATTTTTTAGAGACTCTTAACCCTCTGGAGTTCATGTATTTCATGGTCTATTCATTGCCTTTTACCTTTATATGCACGTTATTCATTTTTCAACACAAACATGTCTGACTTTTCATACTCAAAATCTCAATTAAACATTTGTTTTAAACTGAAACAATGATAATACTTTTGTCATAGAAACAAATTGATTGACAAAGTCATGAAGAATTGAAATATATAATAAATCACCAGTGAGATATGAGAGAAAGTATAACTGGAGTCCATTGGGACCCCAGTTGGTAAGATGAGTTAAAGGTTCTAAACTCAATATTCAGTATAAATATAGCATCAAACAACTATTTGCTATGTAAAGATAGTGGAGAAATGCCTACCTGAGCATGAATGAAGTCACTCTCCCTGTCTGTGTTGTAATGTGAGCTTTGATTTTAGTGCGTGTTCGTGCATGTGAGCGCTCCCCGTAGGTTTGCACTGCGATCTTACGGAGGTCACAGCCGTCCCGACCAACAGCGTCGTCGTGGAAGCCGTTCCCTCCCAGGTGAACAGTCAGCACGGTTGCCGTTGCTTGTTAGCACCGTTAGCTGCGAGCTATAATAGCCATGTTTCCCAATCTTGTATTTAGCACCTTTTAATTAAAACATGTTTACATGGCAGTGGTGTCAGATTAAAGGTCACGGGGTCATCGAGATCCGGAAACTTACCATGAGGAGAGCATTAGGGTCCAAATGTTCTTGGCACTCTCCCCAGTTTGTGTTGCTCTGAACTGGTGTGTGCCTGGACAGATGAATGGACAACAGACCAGAATTGCCATCTTAAAAAGGACTGCCTTAAAAAAAAAAAAAAGTTCTACCCTCATCTGTGTCTTGTATATGTGACCACAGCCGCGACGAGGCCTTGATCAGGTTCAAATTACACTTGTACTGCACCTCTTACACTAGCTCAAAACCACTAAAGAGCTTGCAGTTTAAAAGGATCCATGTGGCAGTGGATGGCTTAATGAGACCAAGGATTATCTCAAGAGTATCACATTTATTATAATAAAACAACTTTGACAGAATATTAAAATACAGGACATCCAGCACATCTAAAAGGTTAAAACCAATAAAACAAGTATATATAATATACTTGTGAGGTACAGATGCACACAAAAGGGTAACTAAATGAACTAACTAACATAAAACCATGCAACACAAAACCAAGCAATACAATACTAGTAAATTAGTGAGTCAAACAAAACAGCAGCGGCAGTCAGCGTCTCTAGGCTGCTCACTGCACAATCCCCATCCAGACCGCTCTACGGGGAAGTGGGAAACTCTGGAGCTGGACCTCGAGTAAAAGACGAAAAGAGTGAACCCCAGCAAATATGCCTCAACTCAGGAAGCTAAAGGCCACACCTACCGAAGCCTGGGAGTCAGAGAGAGAAAGAGGCAGTTCGTGGACGTGGCTTTTTATATGGTGGCCCAAACTAATTGGGAACCAGGACGTAGGAGGGGCCAAGGCCTACTCAGCCCTACAGAACCCCAGGAGGAACATTTCCTGAGACAGCTACATATAGTTTCATATTTTCTCTGTGCCATTGGCAAGAGAAAGCTCTTTTCTCAAAACCCTCTCTGAGTCCAGCTCTCTCTCTTTGCAGCTTCAAACTTGATCAGGTGGTTTGGAGTTCAAGTTGTACTTCCAGATATTAGCCTTACTTTAGTCTTTACTTTAGGTTAGGTTTAGCGGTCTCTGAACTGTGATGTAAAACCAACATGTATTGCTGCTGTTGCTTTACAGGAAATGCAATGTGTTTAGGGAGCAGAGCTGCGTCAGAGCTAGTTGTTTCCTTTACGCTAGGCTAACCAAGTGCTGCTTTTCCATTAATATCCATCTAATCTCACTGTAGAAGAGAAAGCAAACAAGTTAATTTCCAAAAAGGTTAAACTACTCATTTACGATGGATGGAAATAACTTTTCCTTTTACAGTAACTTAACTCTGACCTCTGAATCAGCAGCTCTGAAAGCAGCTTCAAACACATTATTATTCCTCCCTGATGCCTGTGTTTAAAGAAAAGTTAACTGAAGGACTTTATATTTGTTATTTAATCTCTCGCTTTATTTGCTCCAGTACACACTACACTCCCAGGTGACTTGTCCTCACAAACACATTGCAGCGACGGCATGCATTTCACTACAGCTACAGGTGTGAAATGTCCAATCTTGATTTAGGTACCTCATGAGCTGTGAAAACAATAGCCCCAACGTGTCACAAGTAATCCAGCAAGCGGACGCCGTCTCATGGTCGACTGCCTCGGGGCTCAGTCCCAACCAATGGTTTCTACTATGGCATGTTGAATTGCAAATAAGTCTACAGATGGACATTCCACTGAAGGCATACATCCTCACATTAAATATACTCTATTTGTATATTCATGTGTCTCACATCTTGGTGACAGAGGCAGTGTGTGTTCATGTGAACACACACTTTATTATACCTTCTACTCTGGTTTTCTCTACGTGCACAGTGGTCATTGAGAGATCATAGGTACATCAACAGCAGCCACAGTCCTTTTCCTGAAGTGATGACATGCTGACAGCTCTGGGAATGGTTTCATGTGACACTTCTCTGTAACCACATGTGACCATTACAGAGTGAACACTACCCAGCTGAGGAGCGTTTCTCAGAGAGCCGCTTTCTCTTCATCCAGCTCCATTTTCTATGAATTCAGTTCAGTTCGGATGATTTATAATTCACATTAGCAGTGCGTTCTTTACAAAGAGATGGGAAGTAGCGGGCAGCTGTTGCTCAGTACGTTTAGGGGGTCCATTAATGGTGCAGTTGGTGGATGGATCCACAACCACTTCAGTCCACATGTTGAAGTGTGAGATACTGAATTCTTAATCCAAATAGGAAAAACAATGAAGGGATGAAACCATCTGCCAAATTAATGTAATATAGGAGGTGTGACAGTCAGACATCTTCCCAAAATGTGTGATGTATGTATCTATGCCAAAAATAAAGCTGAACCAGAAGGATGTTCTGCAAGACATTTATAAAGTCCAAAGTGTGTGGTACTGTACGTTTAAGATCTCCATAACAAATAGTTTAGATGAGATGATTACGGCATAATAAAAAAAAACAGCGTGATCGTTGATGTGGTTGTCTTGTGCATTCTATTGTAAAATCCTTCAAAACTCAAAGGCCCTCCTGCCTATCAACTGCTGCACCAGGTAGGTGGTAAAGAAAGTGATGTTTAGTTCCAGTCCCAATAAAGCAAGGTTGTTATATTCTGCTAGAGAAGCTCTCTTGGCCCTTCATTTGTCTTCACATGCGTAGGACGCTGTAGGGAAGTAACACACATCTGTTACTTGAAGCATTGTAAAGTTAAAAGTTTGTGAAGTTTCTGTTTTCATTATCAGTTCATCTCCTGTGCTGCACTGGACAGAGGTTCTTTTCATTAGAGTGGATGAACTGTAAGCTCTAGTTAATGATTGTAGAGTTTTCTGGATAATGAAACTGGTCGAATGGACATGTTTAACTTTTCTACTCACACTGCTGACTTATATTTTATGTCATTTCTATAAAATACTGCTAACTTTTTCAAGAGTTTACATTTCGTTACAGCAACATTTGTATCGTCTGTGAGAAATGTTGAGCTTTATCGGATTTCTTGGCCTTGTCCCCTTGCTGAATCTTTTCACAAATACCTTCACTAGGCTCACTGAAAGGAGGACGTCAAGCGCTAATGTGGAACACAATGCACCGTATGATAGATCGTCTCACCATAATGTTGGTGTATGATGTTATCTGATTCGTGTTTAGCTATTACAGAGACACTGTATAACTTCTGGCTTCCTTTATGGCTCACTGGGATCTGTCGGATCAACAAACATGCTCAGTTTATCAGTATTGTAATTTGTCTCTGAAGACAACTTAATAGTCTCTTTACAAGGACACATCAAGAAAGCAATGAAAAATAGCCTATTAAACAGTTTTCTCTGTTATTTTCTATCTCTAGCACACAGTCAGCCAGAAGCATATTATACCTTTATCAAAGATAACAACTCCAAGGACCTCCAGGAGCCATATGCCTTTGATTGAAGAAAAAAAAAAAAAACTGCAAATCCGTCAAAAAAAGATTAAAGATACACAGCTGAGCTGAAGGAGTTTTATTTCTGTCTGGAAACAAATCTACAGCTAATTCTGACGTAGAAAGCTATGAAATATAATTTCTCTGATTTGGAGGGTCTGGCTTGACATGAGTTTGGAAGTAATCACCTCCATCAGCATGTTGTCAGTGTCTACCAGCCGGCTGCTGGATCAAACAGCTCAACAGCATTTCCAGCATGCAGCAGAAAGCCTGACAAATGGAATAACCATAGGGTGTTTTAGAAAATAACACTCATTCTTCTCACACTTCCAACTCTAGACCGAGGCAAAAACCGCAAAGTGAAAATGCCCAAAAGCATTTCCAGTGTTTGGTTGGTTGTATTCATTGCCTGAGAAAGCATGAATCACTGCACAATTCTGAGAAAAGGATCCTGTGGTGAAACATCTGAAACAGTGAAGGACGTCTTTATTAAAGTCAAATTAATTTGTCACTAGCGTGCTCTTGTGTTTGCAGTCCTAGCCATCATTAAGTCATCTGAATAACTTTTTTACTGAGATCTACCGGACACAACTTTAAAACAAACTCCACACGTCAACCAGGAGCCATCAGTACGAGTCGACACAAGTCTACACTGATTTTAGAGAAGACACATTTGTAAGTTATCAATAAACTATCTATTTTATGTCCATTAGATCCTACAAAGCTTATGATCAACATACACATATTACAGTTGCACACAAAGACACGTTATAGGCTAAGTTCTGCATTGGCCTAAAACGGAGACCTGAACATGACTGGATCTGACTGGTTCTGTCAAATTTTACTTCCCAAACTATGCTCAAACACATGTCCAGTTTCCTCTCGGCCATTGTATATTACATGCATAGGTGAAAATCAAAGATCATTTTTAATAGATAATATTTGAAAGAATGAAACCTGAACCCATCCCAAGTCCAAAACTTTAACCAACAAAATTACCCTAAACCTTTGTCGGGACACAACATGTTTAGCAAAGTTTTAGTTTGTTTGTTGGGACAACATTATGCTATGTAACGTGTTCAGTTGCCTCCCTGAGTTTCCCCCCAGCACAAATGACACGAGGAGACCTTAATATTGTTTGGCAACGTCTTTATTTGGAACTGGACTGTCCAGCTATGCCGCTCTGGCAGACTGCGTCTCCAGCCATCCTATGGCTTATATAGGGAAGACACACAAAACACGCAATCCGCTCCAGCTTAGGCCAATTAGGCCTCACCTGTTCCCTGAGCCGCTTCTCCCCTCCCCCTCTGCAGCTGAGCCTAACCACGCCCCCAGCCACCATATGCTACAAAACAAACATAACTTAGTTAGGTTTAGGAAAACCGCCACAAACGTGAGCTGTAGGCAACAAAACAACAGAGTTCAATACTTAGAGAACAATCAAGAATGCCTCTCTTCACAACAACATATTTTTTTCCAACCAATGATGAAACAGAAAAAAAAAAAGAAAAGAAACATGCACTTTATTAATCCCCTTGGGGAAATTCTTCTCTGCATTTGACCCATCCCTGGATAGGGAGCAGTGGGCAGCCCTGTGAGGCGCCCGGGGAGCAGTTAAGGGTTCAGTGTCTTGCTCAGGGATACTTCAGCATGTGAGCTATGGGGGGACTGGGGATCGAACCGGCTACCTTGTGGTTGTATAACTCACCATCAGGCGCATCAGTTGAGAAGCAGCTTAGTTAGTATCACATTCTCCTCACTAACTTACTTCTAATTTAAGTTGGCCCCTACACAATGAATGTCCAATAGAATTACTGCATCGACAAGATGAGGAAGTTATGATGGTGCCATAAATCCTTGAATTCTGTAACTTAACCCTTTGACACTACTGAACGTACATCTTTTCTAGTGATTGGAATAGGTATTAGTATTGGAATGGAATTGGGTTGAATCATACATTTCCAGGGTATGTTAATGATGGTTAATGATAATTTGTCATGAACTACGTCGTTGGATGGGCAATCAAGACTGCTTAATGTGCTCAATTTTGTATTTGGTGTAAAAAAAAACTCTGCACAGCAAATTTGACAACTGGGTTCAACTCAATTAAATTCAGGGTTGGTCTTCCAAAATTAAAGCAAAAGGTCTATTTTTGATCATTAGTGATGAATTATGACAATATTGTTAGGATGTATAACTGCTGGACATCCAGACCTCCTCAAAGGTAGGGAGACACTATATTCTTGTGTTTTAGTTGTATGCACTGTACTGCCAATAATTGTACCAGGATCATTTTTATAACAGGGTTTTCTTTTTTATAATAACCACAGTAATAAAAACTACTTTTGGGACAAAGAAGACTCCGTAAAAGATAAATCTATCAACATGGTAATGGTAAATGGACTGTACTTTTCTAGTCTTCCGACCACTCAAAGTGCTTTAACACCACATGACATCATTCACTCACTCACTGATGGCAGTGGCTCAGGTGCCACCTGCCCATCAGGACTAACTAACATTCACACATAGTAGGCGCCGCTACGGGAGAAATTTGGGGTTAAGTGTCTTGCCCAAGGACACATCGACATGGACTAGCAGAGCTTGAACCGCCGGTCCTCTGATTGAAGGATCGACCCTGCTCACCACTGAGCCACAGTCACCCCATGTTCATGGCCTTGTGACTTTATAGTACCATCTGTCCATGAAGGTTCCACACACAGTAGTGCTAGCATTTGGTTGATGATAAGAGGTTGAATATGATCATATCAACAGTCCTTTCAGTATTGGAATATCAATACAACGGTTCATGTTGTGACTGATCACTTTCGACCAACACCCCTAAAAATAAAAAATGAAATTTTCTTCAAAGTAAAATGGACGTGAAGTCTGAATGCTGAGATACTGACATTGCACACATCTCACTGTCCCAAAAGCGGATTTCCTCTGTTAAGTCGGACTCAGCAATGCAGAGACAGCAAGAGAAAACCCACATCAATCTGCTAAAGGGCTACTGATGCTGAAACAGCAACTCATTTACAGATGGATCTGCTGGAAGTTGTACGCACACGTTGTGTCTGTGTGCTCTGTCAGCAGGTGGTGCTACACATGTCGAGAGCTGGAGGGAATGACTCCACGCGCAACTGCACTGCAAAGTGCTTTGAGGAATTAGAAAATGGTGATGCAAATCTACTGCTTTAACGTTCCATCCCTGTCATGGCCCTCTTATGCTGCGTTAAGGATATAGAAAACATTCCATCTTGAGATAGTAACATCCTTTAAGAAACAACTACAAGACTTACTAATATTACTGATCTTCTAGGTTACTACAGCTTGGCTTTTTTCATAGTGTTGTCCATTTATGCTAGCAGGAATTAGAATACCATGTTATCTCCCCAACAGCATGGCCGATGTTAGAGACTGATGATCTTCCTTTAGCTTGACTTTACATCGCCTTCTTGGAAATAGCAGTTGGTCAAATAATCTACTTGCTCGCTAGCTAGTTTGAACCTAACATTAAGATAATACAGTTCTTACAACTGCCCAGAGGCCATTATTGTGCAAATAATATGAGGCGAAAAATTGGTTCCACATTTAGGTTTGTTTGGATGTGTGCAGACAGCATTGCTCCCAAGTCATCACATCCTGCAGCTTGGTCAATTTGTTTCCTGTGAAGACAGGATTTTTGTTTGAAAAGACAGGGTATGTTTGTCAAAAGCCGAAAAATAGTGTGCAAAAGTGACACTTGGAGCTCCATAGGAAGCTGCCCTATTTGACGAGCTGAAAGTAAAAATGTCTGTTACAGTAGGACTACTACAACATCATTATTTTTCTGGAAATGCTTGGTTTTGTTGTCTAAAATGTTCCTATTATGGCTCCTTGTGAAAGGCAATTTGGGAATTATCCGTTAAAATCTCCTGGTCAGCCTGTCCAGCATTTTGTTCTCAAGAAACAGATAACACTAAAAGCATGTTGGTCCATAGAGCTTGATAGTTATATAAGAAGTGGAAATTAAGTGAAATGACTTAGCCATCACTCTGAGTGGTGAGTCCCAACAGTTGTTCACTTTAATGTTGAACAATATCATGGACGCCTCTATGGGCCACTAGCAGAGCTGGAGTGTGTTTAACACACAGCGTTGTACCATGTAAAACAGCTGCCGTACCTCACCCATCACCACTGCTCACACACACACTGGTCTTTAATAGACATCTAAATGTTCAAGTTGCCCATGTTTCTGTCAAAGTAGATTATTAATTCACTACAGGCCTTGAAGCTATTAAAATGGAAATAGCTTGTTTGTAGGTTGTAGCTGTTGGTTACTATTACGTTGTTAAGAGTGAGGACCCATGTGGCGACGCTTTACTTCCTGCGACGCAGCACCCTGCCTGTAATCGGGTGGCTGAGAAGCATTTGGCTGCATCCTGGTCCCTGCACAGCATTGTGATCACACTCCTGTGACAGAGAACACCTGTGGACGACTGCTGAAGATAAGATGTGTCAAGCGCGCTGAGCAGCAGCACCGTCGCTGCATACCAATGGCCTAAAGGGGGACAAACAGCGTCTCAAGGTAATTCTATTGTGAAGGCCTTTTCACCGAAATGGGCGAAGAAATTTTAATTAGTTCCGTTACTGTGGATGATTAAATCAACCTGGCACCGGTAATCTCGAAGCAAAGAAAGAGCTGGAATGCAGCGAGATACCTGCCCGTCTTCCAAGAGTTCCTGTGCTGCCTGGAGCGCATACAGTATGTCACATTTGGATTCAAGACCACATACAGCCTTTATTTGTTTCGGCTCAGATAGCAGGTAGCAAATGGAATGAAATGTGACAGTATTGTACCCATAATTACCAGATAAGAATGTCTGTTTTCTGCACAAACCCACCTCCTATATCCCGATCCGACTCTGTTTGGAACTGTTATTGTAGAGTAATACAAGGTCACCACATTGTCCCATTGGAATGTATCAAACACATGCCTTCACAAGATGTCACTACAATGATGTGTCTCACATTCACAATAAAGGTATTGAATGTAAGAGAGCAATTCAAATAGTAATGTGGAGGACAATATACTGCTGCTGTGTCATTGTAATGTCCAAGATTCAAGTATGGGAAATATTTGCACTGCCTGTAAAGACGTAAGACTTGACTTTTAGGTTGAATTACGTATTAATGACCCACATTCAGACAGGACAGGGTTGTTGTCGCGGACTAGTGGAAGAGATCATCTTTAAAACCTCATAAAATGCATGAATGAAACCAGCAAGCTAAAATTGTTAATTTCTTAATGCTATTAATAATTAGCGATGATAATTAATGCATTACACGTTTGAGTTTTGAAACTAAAACTACGGAGAGATATCATTGGCAATGTGCACACATAAAACAATCGTGAAAAAAAAAAAATCTTCATATGTTTGAAATTAAAATCAGCTTTAAATAGTTACTTTCGATAAAATAAAATAAAAACTCTGCAATGCTTTGTAGTGTAGTGCCTTTGTTTGGCTCAGTGTAATGCTAAAAAAAAGTTTGCACTGTATTCTAAAAAAAGAAGATAATTATCTTAGTTTTCATGGGGAGAAGTTGGCTCTGTTCCTCTGTAATAACGAGGTACCTAAACATCCCAAGAGAAGCTCTCATTTACTTGAAAGTTAAAGCTCAAGGAAGCCTGTTTAATTTAATCCTTTTTATTTTGGCTTGCTTGAGACAATGGGATATACTTAGTGCCTTACAATAATATAGTGGTACTGTTATTGTGCTACCATTGCACTCCATGGGGATCCAGTATTTTTAGGAATTACCGGCATGTCTCTTGAGTCCCCACGAGCCAGATGAATGCATTTCATATGCGCCATCCTATATCCATAAGCATGCAATATCAGTTCAACTGATCCTGGAGAACACTGAGATGTCCAGTAGATCAGAAGGGGCTTTACATCCGAACAACTGCAAAGTCCTGAGCTCTCTGCGTTAGACAAACAAACTAATACACAAATATATATTCAATATTATTTTCTCAATAACGGTTTCATTTCATAACGCAACTTTTCAAAGGTCAACACAAATCCAGCAAAGGCAGTGATGCGATTGTTTTTTCATTTATATTGAATGACATTACTGGAGTCTGTGGAAAATATTCCTTCAATCACTTGCATGCTTCATCCCACTGAAAAGGTATATTCACATGTGTGTGCCAGTAAATAAGGAACCACACCCCATTGTCTGCTATCCTGCAATGTGATCACAGCGATGATTTATTCAAATAAGTATTTGTTCAACAATGTTTATGTATTTATGTGATTTTTGATATGTCATTTTTTTGATGAATGAGCTGTAAGAATCGTTTACCTTGGAACCAAACACCTTATTTTCTGGAATTCCAGAAGGATTGGCCGATTGACAGAAGCAATTTGTTTGGCAGGACTCACTATCACAGGACCTTAGTCCTGCGTGGAAACATGTGACAAAGACCGGCAAGCTATTCATTACTGACCGACTCTCTGAACTCCTCTTTCCCAGACTGCCCTTGTATGTAAATCCAAAGATACATTCTCCCCTCATTACAGATAGCGGTAATGAGAAACAGGGAAAAGAGCATGTACTTGTCACTATTGGCTGGAGTGTGTTGATAAATAGTACCAATTAGCGGTAACCTTCAAGGAGCCACTCGAGGTTTTGCCACAAAATCAGCTTTGTTTGCCTGGAACAAGTCCTCGTGTTGACGTGATTGAACGTCTCAAAACTGTGAAGAACTAAGTTTATCCTCAGCGGTGCATGCCTCCAGAGTTTCAATTTAAGTGTGTCCTGAACTGGAGGAGTTGTTTCTGAAGAATGGGTCTTTTCCATTCTGTTGGAGGACGTATTGCTCAGAAAGTGCATTTACTCCACCAACATGTTCTTTTTATCAACATAGTATAGTGCATTTCTCCATTTGACCCTGGTTTAGCTCTCAGCTCATGGTCATGAAGGTCTTTGTTAGACCTTTGAACGCTCCACATCATCACCGTTACCGCCCCTCAGAAGAGACGGCGTGGCTGCCGGGTTGTGAGCGCTGCTTCTGCTGGGCAGCGTGACAAACCAGGCAGCTGTTTACGGACTTTTCCTTGGATTTCGTCCCATTGCAACCTCATAACCTTTAAGAGTCACATTTAGACATTCGTCATCAAGCTGACATCCAAGACTGAAATGACTGGCTTGTTTGCTCCAACGTACGCTTGATCTTCTTTCTTTCGCTCACCACTGCCGACCTTACTGTACCTTGTACGGATTTCTTCAAGTTTATCTTACAAGTGGCAAGACAGACAAAAGGTCAAACTAGTTGGACAAAGTTGTGCTGGTTTGTAAAGATGGAAATAGGCATTTCTATAACCCCATCCATCACAGCAGTGGAACCTTAGGTACACCCCTGCTGTACATTGAATTTCCATACCGGCCATGAAAGTATCACTTTGCAAATGGAAATGTCCATTCAAGTCAATTTTTCATTTTTAAAGCCCAATATCAATAGTTTTCCTCAATAGGCTTTTACAATCAGTCCAGCGCCTTCAGCATACACCGCCCTCTGTCCTCAGATCCTCCAGGAAGAGAAGTAGAGGAGGAATCCCTGTCCTAGAGACAGAAGTATGAGTTCAAGGGATGTTTTGTACCACACCACAAGTATGATGGTGTTCCCTGAAAACTGGCCACACCAGGACATCCCCAGCTCCCTGGTTGGAATCGACCGGTTATCTTTCGCCGTAACGGACAGAAACAAACTATGGATGAAAAACATAGCTGAAGGCATCGCTAGGTGTGTGAATAACGACTAGTGAACACAGTCCCCACTTCTAGAAACATTCTGCTTCCCCGATGTTGAGGTCTTATGTATGAGCTTGAGACTGTTTTACCTTCAGAAGGAGTTTGGCAGCCTAGTTGTTGTCTGTGTTTATTGCCTCCCTGTGGGAATGCAGCAAGAGCAGCAGCTCACATTGCAGACTGTGTTAAAGGGTACATTTTAAATCAGAACACTATTCCCCATGTTTCTGTGTCTAAGTGACTGTTGCCGGCACAAACTAAACGAGCTGCAATGAAATCCTCTGGGCTTCTCCTCGCCCTCAATGGAAGCCCACTAGAGGTACCTGTTTTACATCCGACAAGCTCGGGTTGTTATTACAAGAGTCTGACCACGTTATAGGAAAGAGAAGAAAGAAAAACATGTTTCTTTACCTTTCACTTGATCCAGTCTTTTTAATATATTGTGTCACACAATTCCCTCTGTGCTTAAGCTTCTAAAACTCGGTTAGCCGTGTCAGCAATGTTTCCGTTGTTAGCACTGTTAGCTTTGTTATCAGTTACTTTTCCAAATTATTTTTGAATCCACACAAACCACTCTTTACATTGGTGGAAATAGAAATCCAAAGCACAGCACTTATTTAAAAATCCCCATTTCCTTCATCAAACATAGTGGCGCAGAACACCAGGAGCAAATGCTCGGGGTTGAAATTCCATCAAACATGACTGGTGTGTTGACTGCAGGCCAAATTAATCAGAGCACACAAGGCCGAATTGCCTCCTAAGTCCCCGTTATGACTGGTTTCCGATAAGCAATGTAGCATTTAAAAGACTATTTTTTAAGCAGAGTCTGGCTCAGTGCTCGCTCCACATAAAAAACACCGTGGCTACATAACATCTCCAGAAGAGTCTGTTTGTAACCGCCACTGTCAATGTTGTCTTAACTTCACCTGTTCAACTGACTTTAGCAGTTTAGATAACAGACACTCGCCTGTCCTGCTATTACTACTGACATGTGAACTAACAACAGACATGTGCATCATCCATGGACTGGAATCTCTGCAATACTTCATGGTGGTGCACCTCTACAAGATTTTGTCCGGTCTTGTATGGAGCCTACTTTTTTTCTTTTCAGTGCATATCTAGTTTGGTTGTTTCCATGTTTTATTTGTATTTATTTTGAATTTTAATAAGTATATTGTGCATTATGATCTCCTTCAATTCTCATTTATATCTCCACACATGTTCTTGTGTTTCTTAAATTGTTGCTCCCAAACCATTTAGATATACAGTACATACATACACAGATACCGAAGTTAGATCATATTGAGATCTACATCATGCATGCATTTTCTAATTTGTGCATTTTTACTCCATAAGCACGAGTGTCCATATAGCTATCAATTGCTCCCAATGAGGAGAGAGCATTTGTGTCTGGACAAAAAGTCTGTTTTCCGTGGGCTCCAACTTTTTTGTGCGGCAGCTCCGAGTAGAAAATCTCTGAATTTCCAGAAAGATGCTGCAGTCCTCAGCACCCTGCTGTTGTGCCAGATGAAAAAGGCTATATTGACACGGTAGAGGCTGTTAAGGAGAAAACTCTGAGAAAAGTATAAACACAGCAAAACAAAACGTGTGTTAATACAGTTTTAAACTGGTAATTTGTCTTCAATTGATTTATCCTTTTCTTGTATTCTTTCCCCTAAGGGGGTTTCGGAGAAAGAAGTCAGAATCCAGTAATCTGCAAATAAGAAGAGGATTTATTTCTGATGAGAGAAAGAAAAGACTGTTGTGAGCAACAATACTTATCTTTTATGAAGAGTCAAATCTGAGACACACACACACACACACACACACACACACACACACACACACACACACACACACACACACACACACACACGTTCTAGTAGATGCCACTTAAGAGAGGGTGGCCTTTTTTCATATCAGGGACATATTTTTGTTGAACAGACATGGAGAAGTAACCTTTCAAAACCATTCCCGGACTTGGCTATAGCAGCCAGTAGCCCTCAACACAGACCTGCGCACTAGACTAGTGAAACATGAGACCAGATACAAAAGGTAGGGGGATCTGGGATTAACTCATTTTTATATTAGCATCATTCATTTATTGATTATATGGTGTATTGTTAATTTGAATCTTCAAAGTAACAAAAGATGTAAAATAAATGTAATTAGACGATCTATTCTGTTTTTTGTCAACTGAGTCTGATAGCTATGAGGAGAGCATATAAACGTTTTAACTTCCAGTTCAGTTACCCTTCAGAAATGTAAATTGTTGAAAATATTACACTTAAACTGATATTGATCTTTTACTGTATTTACATTATGTTTTGGTGCTGCCCACAATAGAATATTGATTTGCTCCCGTTCTGGTTCTCCTGTTTGTTAGTACTACACAGACTGCTCAGGCTGCTGTCCGTGGTGCTGATCGAAGGCTGGTTTGCAGGGTGGGAGTTGCATGGTGAGCCTCCGCATCGCGGCATAGTGATCGTCTGCGTTGCAATTGTGAGGAGTGGTTGTGTGTGTGATACCACAATAGTTCAGCACACTCTCCGGTCCCCTTCTTGAAGATGGGAACCACCACCCCGGTCTGCCAGTCCATGGGCACTGTTCCCGACCCCCATGCGACACTGCAAAGGCGTGACAGCCCAACAATGTCCAGCGCCTTCAGCATCTCAGGGCGGATCTCATCCACCCCTGGCACCTTGCCACCAAGGAGCTTTTTGACTACCTTAGTGACCTCTGCCAGGGATATGGGTGCAACCACCCCAAAGACTTCAGGCGCTGCCCCCTCTCAAGGGGACATGTTGGCCGGGTTCCTCAAAGTGCTCTTTCCACCGCCCGAGTCCATAGTCCGGGTCAGCGGTTTCCACCCCCTGCTGAGAACAGCCTGGGGTAGGCCCTGCTTTCCCTTCCTGAGCCGCCGAATGGTTTGCCAGAACCTCCTTGAGGCCAACCGAAAGTCTTTCTCCATGGCCTCCCCGAACTCCTCCCATGCCCGAGTTTTAGCATCCACGACAACCACAGCTGCAGGTTCATGGTGGAAAACCATTCTTACGTAATTCACTTTAGCCTGAGCAAATAAAGCGCAGCCTCCACACATGACGAGAGTAACAATGCACGTTAGCGTTCGCTACAGAAATGAAAGCTTCACACATTTAGCCAGGTCGAGGGTGGAGGGTGTCTCTGTCACATTAATACTACACTGTGGATTGAAACTGTGGGAAGGACGATCTCATAGCAAAGTCAAATAATGCACAATGGCAGATGAAAACTATGACAACATTAACTAATGCTAAACTAATCATTAGAATGTTGCATTTCTATGAAACAGGGCTTCCCATAGACACGCAGTTTAGTATTGATCAATGATAGTGACTGACTGATCTGATTTTTAATGAAAGCATTGACCATTCAATAATTCATGTTTTTCGTTTTGTGCCAGCAAAGCGTCACTTAATCACATTATCCACTCTAACGGGGAGCTGCACACAGATCTGCGTGTCTTGGTCGTGACACGCAGGATGCATCTTCATTGAGTTTCTTAACAAGCTCTTAAACTGAGGGGAGCTCCTTGAGATGTTCACCCATCAAAAGTAATTAATTCCTCTAAAGTTGATAATCACAGTGTTAATTATACGTGTTTACATCTTCAGAGGTATAATCAGAAGGCCCTATGCGTATTCATGAGTCCTTGATTATATATGCAGTTTAACATAGAAGACTCCTGAGGCACCTAAAAGGAAATGACATTAATGCATGATTAATGCTGTTAAGAGAGCAATCCCCAGTTTGTCCAAACAGGAAAAGGATGGTACTGTTGAAAAAAAGTTCCATGCGGCTATGCTGTTATAATTGCTGTGTTAAAAATACAACTCAGGGTGATGCTTGTGTTAGTATGGGCTCACATGTCGAAGTGTCCCTGAGCAAGACACTAAACCCTAAATTGCTCCCCGGGCGCCGCTCAGGGCAGCCCACTGCTCCTTAGGATGGGTTAAATGCAGAGAACACATTTCATGTATGTATGTACTATGACAAATAAAAAGGATTTCTATTTCTATTTCTATTTCTATTATGGGAAATAGTTAATAGTGGAGCATAAATGTACTATAGAAAGTAAGAAAGGGATTTATCTACCCAGTCTCTTCCATTTCCCTTGCGGTCATTATTTACTTATAATGTACTTTGCTATTATTGTCTAATGAGAAATGAGTAAAAACAATTTGGCTTTAAGGATTTTCATTTTTATTGAAACAGCTACAAAATGCGCAATAATCACATCAAATAAATTACAGCAATAGCCCATAAAACATAATTTGCTCATGTGTAGGCCTTCAGACCAATGAATAAATGAATAGTCTGCAGTCTATGCCAACATATGAAATAAAAGACCTGGCTTTGCTGAGACGCTCACCTCACAACAAACAGGGCTCAAAGTAAGTAAGGGATAATGACAGCGAGCCAGTCTTTATTGTGAAATCAATCCTGACAGGGTGAGCAGAACCCCAAACATGATGCATATGAATACTGATTTGGGCATCGATTACCATGGCAACGATCAAAGCTTCGACGCATTTGGTATTGAGGGGGTATATTTGTCAAAGAAAAGGAGGCATTTAGAGAAGCTAATTCTTTGGAGGAAACTGTCATATCCCGTATATGTGGCTATTGGGAATCTCACTCAGGCTTTCTATTCTAAATGTATCGTCTCAAAATCCAATCCGAGAGATTGCTGACTAACAAAGGGGGTCAACAAGGACCCACAGCAAAATGTTCCCCAGAGGCTCCGTAGCTGGTTAATCCAGCCATGTCTATACATCGTAGCGTAACATCGTAGTGTTACATTGTGGTGTTACATTGTGGCGTTACATTGTGGCGTTACATTGTAGCGTGACATTGTAGCGTGACATTGTAGCGTGACATTGTAGCGCAACATCGTAGCGTAACATGGTAGCGTAACATGGTAGCGTAACATGGTAGCGTAACATGGTAGCGCAACATGGTAGCGCAACATGGTAGCGCAACATGGTAGCGTAACATCGTAGCGTAACATCGTAGCGTAACATCGTAGCGTAACATCGTAGCGTAACATCGTAGCGCAACATCGTAGCGTAACATGGTAGCGTAACATGGTAGCGTAACATCGTAGCGTAACATCGTAGCGTAACATCGTAGCGTAACATCGTAGCGTAACATCGTAGCGTAACATCGTAGTGTAACACTCAAACTCACTACTTACATATTACGCGACACAAACAACGGTCTCCTAAATCCTATAAGTTTTTGACCCATCCACCACATCTCCCACCTAAGCCTTAGTGGACTTTCTCACTTGCTATTCTTCCTGTTATACCACACAACTTGTAACAATAACTTCTCAAAGTTAGACGTGATTGCTATTATTCCACAGTTACATTAGTGAGATTGCACTGAGCCACTGATCTCCTTTCTGATTCAGTCAAGAGGATCAATATCAAAGTGTACATTCTCCATAACTGTGGGAGTTGTTGATCAATATCTGTGTCTCAATAACTGGGCTGAGATTTCTAAAATGTTGAAACTCCAGCATGCAGTGTGTATTCCCATACAGTGTGGACACTCTGGATGTGCTGGAGAAAAACAGCAATAAAAGTCAAATTAAGAGTCCCATATTATTAAGCATCTGCCTCGCTAAGCTTCTTATATTCTTATAGCCATTCAATAAACCCACAGCTCTGCAAATGTGAGAAGATGGTAAGAGCAATTTCCTTTAACTTTGTTTTAAAATCTATTCATGCTTTATTCTGCACTCCACAAAAGATCGGCAATCCACAAACTGCTGACGCTGACGGCCCATCATGCCGCCTCAGCAACTTGCAAACAAACATCCGCCGTAACTTTCTTCCGGAGTGTCTTCCAAAACAGCTGCGTATGAAATTGGACGGCTCAAATTAAAAATTCACCATTTGTTTTTCTTCTCCCAGTCTGATGCAGGGATCAGTGCGAGTCAGTGGGTGCAGCAGTGCAGGGAGCTTCATTCCAGATGGCTGCTGTGTGCAGCACCCTGATGAACACAGCGCCCCGGGTGGGCCCTGGGTTTTGTTAATGAGCAGAGCAGCGAGGACGTGTGTGTCTGGGCATGGCGTGTATACTGTCTGGATGACGGCCACCTGTAGAAAGAGCTCTGTGGGCGGTGAAGAGGCGGCATGCGCCTGCTAACAGCATCTGGTCACTGAGAGTGTACAATGTGGAAGCAGCTGGGTGTCATGAGTGGGCACGGATGGTCATTTAAAATCACTCAAGGTGTTGTGTGTTTGGCTGTATCATGCCACGGTTTGCCTCAAGTACACAAAGCCTGCCTTTATTTTGATCACTGAAGCTCTGCCAGTTGTTAACTGCACCTGCAGGAAAATAAATCTGAAACCTAATTACATCAAAATCCATTTTATTCCAGCAGCGTTTCCAACACTGAAACCACCGCTTGTTATAATGACTTTTCTGCGATTCTTTTAAAATGAATACAACACAATGATGTTGTTATGACCGTAGACTGCAGACACCAGTCATACTCAGCCTGCTTTTCAGTCGAGGAGCTACAACCTGATGTTGTGTCTGATTGATGTTAACTGATGTTCAGTCTTCAGTGTCATTTGTAAATCTCAATGCAACAAAATACATGTATTTTACCAAGTCCATCTGTTTTTATGTTGTTTTATTTCCCATAGAGAGCTGACGCCTAACATGCTGATTAGCATTATCTTTGGAGGACATTATGATTATATGACATGCAAGGTGACTGGCCCATTTCCCCTCTTTTGGACTTTAGTTCTTCTACACATAACTGGCCCATTTCCCCTCCTTCCTAACCAAGGGTATGTCAAGCTTTCACATATGCACAATGCCACGGAGATAAAGTTGTGAAAGGATTGGTCTGATTTTGGCACAAATTGGTTTGGGTGTTTTTTTGATAGTTTCCGATCAAATAATTACGTAATAATGTACAGTAACAAACGTAAGTGGTGTGAATATTTAACAAGCACAAAGTAAACATTTACTTTGGCCTTTACACGGGACATTAACAGCATTCTCCTGGGTGAAAGTCCTCTGTTTGTTTGACCAGACTATCTACCCCTCCTCCCGCCCTTAGAGGACTTTCCCGCTTTACTAAAAATGGTCTGTCGATATACAACCTAATTTGCTCTGACCGGATACCAAAACGTTGACCTTCAGCGCATGAATGTACAATGTCAACAATGTTTCCTTGCGACTGGGCTGGTAATCTCATCACTGTGTACTCAGTTACTACAGGCCAGGGTCCAGAAATATCAACCACAAGGTAGTCAGTGGCATGAGGTTAAACCTGTCTGTAGGCAGTGGGAAGAGGTGATGTTGACACTAAGCCAATCAGAACCAACCTGTTCCACCCGGACAAGGTGCTGCAGATGACGACTGAGAGCCTGGAGGTTCATTCTAGACCTTTGGAATCAGTGTGTAACAAAATAACCATGCTCAAAGGTCCAATGACTAGCTGTTCTGAGCTTTTAACCACATCTCACGGTCTTCTTTCGTGAGGTTTGGTTGAAAGACGACAAAATGTGTCGTATAAAGTGCCATAAATGAAGGTTACGCTAACAGAAATCTCAACTTCAGTCATTTTGAAAATCGGCACAGCTGTATGTAGCTGTGTGTATGTAGCTGTGTGTGTGTGTAGCTGTGTGTATGCAGCTGTGTGTGTGTGTAGCTGTGTGTATGCAGCTGTGTGTGTGTGTAGCTGTGTGTATGCAGCTGTGTGTGTGTGTAGCTGTGTGTATGTAGTTGTGTGTGTGTAGCTGTGTGTGTGTGTAGCTGTGTGTATGCAGCTGTGTGTGTGTGTAGCTGTGTGTATGCAGCTGTGTGTGTGTGTAGCTGTGTGTATGTAGTTGTGTGTGTGTAGCTGTGTGTGTGTGTAGCTGTGTGTATGCAGCTGTGTGTGTGTGTAGCTGTGTGTATGTAGTTGTGTGTATGCAGCTGTGTGTGTGTGTAGCTGTGTGTATGCAGCTGTGTGTGTGTGTAGCTGTGTGTATGCAGCTGTGTGTGTGTGTAGCTGTGTGTATGTAGTTGTGTGTGTGTAGCTGTGTGTGTGTGTAGCTGTGTGTATGCAGCTGTGTGTGTGTAGCTGTGTGTATGTAGTTGTGTGTGTGTAGCTGTGTGTGTGTGTAGCTGTGTGTATGCAGCTGTGTGTGTGTAGCTGTGTGTGTGTGTGTAGCTGTGTGTATGTAGTTGTGTGCGTGTAGCTGTGTGTGTGTAGCTGTGTGTGTGTGTATGTAGCTGTGTGTGTGTGTATGTAGCTGTGTGTGTGTAGTTGTGTGTGTGTGTATGTAGCTGTGTGTATGTAGTTGTGTGCGTGTAGCTGTGTGTGTGTAGCTGTGTGTGTGTGTGTAGCTGTGTGTGTGTGTATGTAGCTGTGTGTGTGTAGCTGTGTGTGTAGTTGTGTGTGTGTGTGTGTAGCTGTGCGTATGTAGTTGTGTGTGTGTAGCTGTGTGTGTAGTTGTGTGTGTGTGTGTGTGTGTAGCCGTGTGTGTGTAGCTGTGTGTGTGTGTGTGTGTGTGTGTGTGTAGCTGTGCGTATGTAGTTGTGTGTGTGTAGCTGTGTGTGTAGCTGTGTGTGTGTAGCTGTGTGTGTAATTGTGTGTGTGTAGCTGTGTGTGTGTGTGTGTGTGTGTGTGTGTGTGTGTGTGTGTATGTAGTTGTGTGCGTGTAGCTGTGTGTGTAGTTGTGTGTGTGTAGCTGTGTGTGTGTAGCTGCACGGGTGTGCACGGCTGACACAAATGGATGGAGCTGCAGGTCTGACCTTGGCAGCTGCTCTCCTGAGAATCAGTCACTCTTTAAAAAAAACGGCAGCTTGGGTAAACGTGTGAGACGAAGGAGCTCCTGTATAAACGAGATGAACGCTGCTTCTCAAAGTCATAGACTGCGTCTCACACTTACTTCACAGCTGAGGTTCAGAAAGGACATTTGTGTATTTTAGGGGCATTGTAAAGTTATTTCCCTTCTCTTTCTAGCATGTTTTTGTCTCTTTGTACGGCTCTAAACAGTGTGACGTCTGAGCCTGCGGTTACTAGCTAACGGTGCTAGCAGAGCTACCGGCGACATCGCTAACGTTTGAGCGCTGTGCAGTGCGGCAGCAATTAGCTAGCCAGTGGGTCACACACAGATTATATGACAGTATCGTATTTCTCGTAACTTTTAGGGCACTGGTATAAGTACTGACATCGTAGTAAAAATACCCTTTGACAGAACCCAGGGCTTAGGACCCTTTTAATGACGGTGAGGAAATGAGTAGAATGCAGAGTTTTGATGTACTGATGTTTAGCAATACTTTAGCTTTTAAAAGAGCTCGATACCGAGACACCTTCATTCACCTTCATTCATGTCAAGTTTTATCCTTTGTTGTTATTATAAATACTGTTATTTAGTGAGACAAGTATTTATTGCAACATGTAGTGTGTGTGTATCTGAAGCAACACGTTTTGGTGAGGTTTTATTCTGAATGCCTCGCTGTGCTGCTAGTCAGAGCACATTCATGACCTGAAACCGTTATCCTCTTGTATCCAATTGAGATGTAATAATTTTTTGCACAGGGTAAAAGAATGATGTACTTCTATGAGTTGCATTGAATGAAGCTCCTCGTTATAAGTGAGCATACATCCTGCTCCAAAGTGTAGCCTGAGGACTGCACTTGGATAAATGTACTTAATGCAGTTACTGAGCGCTGCTCGTGGAGAGATGTACTTCCTGTGCTGCTAGGAGGCCAGTGTGAGTCATGTCTGCTGTACGCAGGGAGAGCATGGATCACTGCAGATGGTGACAGAATAATGAGGCATGTACTACGTTTCGTCAGCCAAAATCACAAAAGAAGCAGCAGTCTGGGATTAAAATTACAAAAAGTGTGCCGTATGCGTCATCATGACATAACAGTTATATTGAACTATTTAGAAAATCGCTTGATTACATTCAGTAGCAACATTCGTAAATCTTTGGTGAGGTGTTTTTTTCTTCTTTTATTTACTAAATCCCATGAGCAGAGCCCAACTAACAATGTATATATCCAACTAATCCTCCTACCAATAAGGAACACATTAACTATTTCCTTCTGTTTGAGTAACTGTTGGAGCCAAAATGGGTTTTATTGTTTGAGGGAATCACTGGGTGGTAGTGGGACATGTAGTTCCTTTATTTGGACACAGGGTGGCACATTCAGTTAAAAGAGCATATAGGTGAGTGCCAGGTGATGGGAACAGGTGTGTGGATGGGAAGCAAAATAGTTCTCTACCGTGGTCGTGTGAAGGTGTTAGTGCTGTATCCTGTCTTGGGTATCTTGTGCTGCAACATGTAAGACTTATTCAGTTCAAGGTTATTGGACATTGCTGATTAATAAATGGATCAAAGAGACACAGCGCCCTGGACATTGGATTTGTTTGTGGCAGAACACGCGTCCGAACTGGTTCTCCCGTTCGCCCCCTAGTGGCTCGAAGACTTAAATGGTTTAAGGTTTGAGCCTCAGTAACATTTGATTAAAGGAAAAACACAGCGACCAGCAGCTTCAGAAAATCGCTGAGCCTTTATTAAAAATCACACTAGATGTGTGAGGCGATTTTAAAGGTTAACATAAGCAATGTGCTTGGAGTTTAAAGACACAGGAAGTGAGTGAACTAACCAGCAGTCTGATAGCAATTCATGAAATAGTCAAGCAATGGGGATCAGTCAATAACAGGGACACAAATTGTCAGGTTTTTTTTCATGCCCATGAGAAATACTTTTTTTAAATAGTAGGTTATAGTTAGGTTTATGCAACAAAACCTAACTATAACCTTAGGTTTAGGAAAAACATCTTAGTTGGGCTTAACCCTCTGAGGTCGGCGCCCGCGTCGAAGCGTTACACCAGGTGTCTAAATGTTTAATAAAATTATATCATCACAATAATACGTCACATAAATATGGTTAAAAATCTGGCGGATAGATATGGTTTCCACTTCCGCGTCTGAGCATCTAAACATGGACATGAGGCGTGCAAAGCTTCACTGTGAGTAAGAAGGTGCCAAGCAAAGAGTCCTGAGCAGAGCTATATTGGAGGGGACAGACGGAGCAGCTTCAGAGCCTGAAGGATTCACTAACAAGGAGCTAGCCGGAGCTAACGGGCCAGATAGCTGGCCACAGCGTTTCTGTGAGACTGAACGGTGAGTAATCAATTGTTGAATCTATCACGTTAACTTGTTACAGTGAACATAGTACGACCAGTAGTGCTGGACCTCCATTATATGTTTGTAAGACAGTAAATAACGTGTGTTGACGAGAGCTACGAGCGATTAGCACGTCGGTAAATAGTTCCGTGTTGGCTGTTATCATCCGTATATATGACTAAACGGGGCATAATCAGTTGTTGTCTCTATCACCGTTAACTTTCTTACAGTGAACATAGTACGACCAGTAGTGTTGGACCTCCATTATATGTTTGTAAGACAGTAAATAACGTGTGTTGACGAGAGCTACGAGCGATTAGCACGTCAGTACACAGTGCCGTTTTGGCTGTTATCATCCGTATATATGACTAAACGGGGCATAATCAATTGTGTCTCTATCACCGTTAACTTTCTTACAGTGAACATAGTACGACCAGTAGTGTTGGACCTCCATTATATGTTTGTAAGACAGTAAATAACGTGTGTTGACGAGAGCTACGTAGCGGTTAGCACGTCAGTACACAGTGCCGTTTTGGCTGTTATCATCCGTATATATGACTAAACGGGGCATAATCAATTGTGTCTCTATCACCGTTAACTTTCTTACAGTGAACATAGTACGACCAGTAGTGTTGGACCTCCATTATATGTTTGTAAGACAGTAAATAACGTGTGTTGACGAGAGCTACGTAGCGGTTAGCACGTCAGTACACAGTGCCGTTTTGGCTGTTATCATCCGTATATATGACTAAACGGGGCATAATCAATTGTGTCTCTATCACCGTTAACTTTCTTACAGTGAACATAGTACGACCAGTAGTGTTGGACCTCCATTATATGTTTGTAAGACAGTAAATAACGTGTGTTGACGAGAGCTACGAGCGATTAGCACGTCGGTAAATAGTTCCGTGTTGGCTGTTATCATCCGTATATATGACTAAACGGGGCATAATCAATTGTTGTCTCTATCACCGTTAACTTTCTTACAGTGAACATAGTACGACCAGTAGTGTTGGACCTCCATTATATGTTTGTAAGACAGTAAATAACGTGTGTTGACGAGAGCTACGTAGCGGTTAGCACGTCAGTACACAGTGCCGTTTTGGCTGTTATCATCCGTATATATGACTAAACGGGGCATAATCAATTGTGTCTCTATCACCGTTAACTTTCTTACAGTGAACATAGTACGACCAGTAGTGTTGGACCTCCATTATATGTTTGTAAGACAGTAAATAACGTGTGTTGACGAGAGCTACGAGCGATTAGCACGTCGGTAAATAGTTCCGTGTTGGCTGTTATCATCCGTATATATGACTAAACGGGGCATAATCAGTTGTTGTCTCTATCACCGTTAACTTTCTTACAGTGAACACAGTACGACCAGTAGTGTTGGACCTCCATTATATGTTTGTAAGACAGTAAATAACGTGTGTTGACGAGAGCTACGAGCGGTTAGCACGTCGGTAAATAGTTCCGTGTTGGCTGTTATCATCCGTATATATGACTAAACGGGGCATAATCAGTTGTTGTCTCTATCACCGTTAACTTTCTTACAGTGAACACAGTACGACCAGTAGTGTTGGACCTCCATTATATGTTTGTAAGACAGTAAATAACGTGTGTTGACGAGAGCTACGAGCGGTTAGCACGTCGGTAAATAGTTCCGTGTTGGCTGTTATCTTCCGTGTCTATGACTGAACGGTGCATAATCAACTGTTGTCTCTATCACGTTAACTTTCTTACAGTGAACTCATACTGACTGTATTAATGTATTTTACAGAGTGGATTCAGAGCTGTGAGGGTCCAGAGGACAACATGCAGCATCGCTGCAGCAGCCTCCCTGTCCGTCTGCCTGCCTGAACACATCACCTAGCAGGCCGCAAAGCCAGCCACAGCTCATCATCCCCACCATATAATAATAAAAAATTTTAGACATTAAATTACATGTGTCTACCATTTTATTCATATATTCCACTGCTTTTGTGAACCTAAGACCTTTTGGTAAACCAATTTCCATCACCAAAACCGCTATCCCACATGAGTAAAGTTATGTTTTCACAACAAATATGAGACATTTCCAAAATCAAGATTCAATTTTTCAGCTTTAGTCATATTTTCATATTTACACTTGTGCCTTTGGGACAATGGTGCCTCATTATATAGATAGCTGAGATTGTTCTGTATTTTTTGATATACAACACATGATTTTGTATCATATGCTAGTGACTTTAAAGAGGGGAATTTAAAAAGTATGTAAAATCAAGAAAAATCAAGAAATTGACCACCAGACCTCCAAGTGTTAAGATAATATTTACAGTTGGGGAACACCGGACTTGTTTGTTGGACCCCTCTCACTCACCATAAGTGGTCTTTATCGATATCATATACTACAACACTCATTTTGTGGATGCGTTTAATTTGTGTGTCCACCAAAAAATAAAGGTTCCTTATTGACTTTCCATTGGAATTGTTTCGTCCTAAACGGCACAAAAAATAACAAAAAAAAAAAAAAAAAAAGACAATTTGCGTCTATGTACACAAAACCAATAGATTATATTTTGTGACTATTTCACCACCTGCAATCATCGTCATTGTAGGTTTTGTTATTTTCATGATATCTGTTGACAATAAAATAATAGAATAGCATCAGACTTCAATTAAATGATACATTTAGGTAAGTAATTGTCTTTTTAGTTGGTTGTCAGGAGAAGATTAAGGTTACTGTTATTCATACTTAAAAGGCGTACTTATTCAAACCCAAACCACAATGTTTTCCTCAACCTAACCAAGACGTTTTGTTGCCTAAACCATTCAATTCACAACGTCTGAAATATTAAGAATAATATATTGCGAATCTTTTCCCATAAAAGGCTACCGTGATGTAAGCTGCTGTATGATCAGATCCCCTGTTAAGAACACAAAAACAGTTCAAAAGAACATTCTGGATGTAAAGTATGCATATAGTTGAAATATTCCTATCATATAATAATGTATGTGAGTATGTACAGCAGTGCTGACAATTTGCTACTTGAAGAAAAGGCAATTTTCACTTGATAGCTTTGTAATATGTTGACCCAAGGCAGCGGCACATCTAATGGAAGGCTGACAGGTAACACACGTATGTTCTGCTCCTCCACGGGTTACGACACATTCCCTTTCTATGTCCTCCCGTCAAATTGAAAAATACTGCACGGATATGAGATGCGTCTTGGCCCGCTCCGACCCCGAAGGGAGCCAATGAAGTGACAAACACAGCAACGAGTGTGTTTCCACTTGAGCCCGTCAGATGAATGCTTGATGTTCTTACCTTGATCCTGCTAAAGGAAGATGCAAGAGCTGTGTGTGTGTGTGTGTGTGTGTGTGTGTGTGTGTGTGTGTGTGTGTGTGTGTGTGTGTGTGTGTGTGCGCTCTATCACACACAGAAGATAAAACCAGAGGCTGACACATTTTATTGGAGATAATTTTAGTCCTTTGAGTTTCCGCACACATAGTTGTTGAGTTGCAAATACTTAGATGGTTGGAAACCTTTTTTTTTTCTTCCAGTTATGGTTATTTTGGCCACCGGGGATTTTTTAAATGGCAACTTCAGAATGGAGATTCTGGAGCGCTGCATCCACAGTTTCAAAGCAGATATTAACAAGTTGTGTGTCTTGTTTGCCAGCATTAAACCTTGAAGCCTTTTTGTAAACTACAAAATACTGTGAAAAAATACTCAGGGAGATGGAGCAGAACACACAAAGACGCAGTTGAATTGGCTGCTCTTCCTCTCACGGTCGGCCACAAGGGGGAACAAGGATTAATTTGCCTTAAAAGGCCCCTGGTGCTTTTAGATCGGGCCTGCATGCTCTCAGAGAAGGTGAACAATCCACATACTGGCTTCTGCTCACAGTAGTGCAGTGCCGTAAGCGTTCCGGGTGTGAACACGTGGAGCAGCATGCTTTAGAGGTAAAGAAAGAGTGAACTGCAGTCAATGAGCCGCATGCGAGGCCCCCTGTGAACGGCTCTTGTCCACAGAGCCCTGAAGCTCCGCCCCCGCCGCTGCACAAACTCGTTTATCAAAAGTTGTTTTAATATCACAGGTGTTGTGTTGACGGTGTGGTGCACCGCAGTACGCCCACGGTTAGAGATGCAAAGGACACAGGCAGGCAGATGATCCTTGCTTTACATTTAGAAGCCTGTTCCTTTTTAACTAAAGCAACTGGAAAGAATTATGGCTTGCAATTGCCATTTATTATTTCAGACATGTCACCACGAATGGCTTCATGAAAAGTGAATGAAGGCTAAATGATCGACATGGCGAACCTGAGGACTAGTTATTGTTTGAATCTATCATGTTACTTACATTGAAAACCGGAGCAGGTGCCTCTGCATGACTCGCATGAAAACACATTCTTTAGTGAGGACACAGAGGCAACATTAGCGCACGAGCAAACAGAAATCACTTATTTATGATGCATGCTCTGTTTGCTCATCCATGTATGCGAAGCAGACTCATTTTTCACTGTCATCCTTTCCTCCTTACTCGGCTGTTAGGGGATCACAGGACTTTCCGAGACAAAGTCCTCACTGGCCGTTCTCTCTGTAATTATCGACAGCCGTGACACCCCTGTGATTTATTGTCATTATTTTAGCGGGAGATAAAATGTAAATCTGGATAATGTCTGTCATTTTCCGGATCAGCGCAGGGAAACTTAGCATAAAGATTGATTCTCGTCCATCGGCTGGTCAGAGTCAGGAAATTAAGCGATGAGTCATCTGCCCAGTGCGGCGGAAGATGCTTTGTAATATTTCGGGCTGAGAGCATATCACGATGTGTTCACTTTATTCCTCACAGAGGACTCACATAATCATCAGGGAGGCAGGAGCTGTATGCGGCTGAATATGTATCTGTACATCAATGCAATCGCACACAATGACTTCTTTTCTGCTGCAATCTGATTCACACCGTAAGAGCAAATGAGAAATAGCAAAACCACTGACACTGGCCATATGATAACTGAGTCAGATTGTGCAAACAAATATTTCTATTTGATAACTTGGTGTAAGTTACAGATATACAGGAGATCATGTATCTAATGTTTGTGGAGTAGAATAATGTGTTTTTCTATTTGATCTTAGAGGGCATTTAAGGGGAACTTGTTCACATACATATATGTCTTTAACAAGGTATAGTTCTGTAATTCTTTATTACTTTTACAGTACTCGTATATTATTTAATGTGCTTTGTTGCTTTCTGGGGGGGTTAGGGTAATATTTAATTACATTATTAATCTAGTTATAGCTCATTTAAGAATAGAATGAAATAAGACATTTTACCAATGCATTCTCCTTTGGGACAACGTTGGAATTTCCCTCTAGCAGTCAAATTAATATTGGAGCAAAATCTAAAGTTTGCCCATGGCAGTTATGGATGATGTATGCTGCTTCTTAATTTAGAAAAAACTGCAATACCACTGTTAAAAATTGCTCAACTAAAAGTTGTTCACTAAAAGTCTTTCTTATAGGCGGCCTGTGGGTTTTTTCTAGTAAATAAACAAAAGTTGTGTTCCCATTAAGTAAAAGCAATGTGTGTATCCTTTTTTCCAAATTTTTTTGTGGGTCCACACAAATCTATCTGTTTAAGCCACGCCCATCTATGTCGAGATTAATTTTGCGGTATCAAACTAAAATAGTTCTCAGAATAGAGCCCACGTGTTTATTATATTCCACATGTTCATGCAAAGAATATAAATATAAAGTTGTATAAACTGGCGTGAATGATTCTTTGGTGGCGAGGGAGTCAAATGTCTTTATTTCTGAGCTGATGGATTGACCTCAATTTGAGCCACGCCAGCAGACGGTGTGAATAGTTGTAAAGTCACCCAGACGAACAAAGGCGTCTGCTGTAAACTTCATTTGGTCTGGAGAGGGCTGGATCAGGGTACCCCCAGGATTTTTCATCTCAAATTTAAGAGTTTTTAAGACCTTTTCAAGACCACTTTAAATGAAATTTAAGACCAACATCGCACCTTTCCTGATATGCGTATGAATGAAAAAAATAGGAAATCAATCAATCAATCAAATAACTTTAATCATAAGACAGAACCATTTAAAACAATAACTGTGAGGGGTGTACGTTTTGGTCTACGTGTCTTATTTTATTGTATTGTTATATAATAATGAACAATATTTTCTTATCATATATTATTATATATAAAATGTTATCTTATTTGGCATTTATTGGACTGTTTGTCTTACCAAACAATGGGATCTTGATAGGCTTAATTTAGTAAGTAAAGTATTGTTTTTGTGTCATGATGAATATATTCAACTCGATTCTGGGGCGTCATTCTGAGACTTCGCTGAGTCGGCAACTGGACCCTGGCGACGTGTTTTCTGTAGCCGGCTTCAGGCCAGTGCTGGCCCCAGGTTAGTTTACATTACGGCCGAGTGACGGCAGTGACGGACGCCGGAATGGGGCCGGTGTATTCGGCAACGGGACCCGGGCCGGACATGTTTCTTCCGCCGTGTCTAGCTTAAGCCGGATCCGGACAAGGTCATTTTGGCTACCTGGGGAAGAACCCTTTAATTTACAGAGAAGAAACATCTTCAGCTGGAGGACTGTGGACTCTGTAACACTACTGGCAAGTGCATCTGACCCTGCTTGTGAGACACGCGATGGAAACGGGAAAGCAGGTTCGCATAGCTCGATGCAAACCTGCGAGCGCGCTAGTTAGCTCGCGCTTGGGGAGGGGGGGTGGCGCGCGATCAGCGCGCGATCAGCTGTTAAACTCTACAGCGTCTCAGCAGTTCAGAGCCATATACAGGTTGCCTGATATTTTGGATGCGACGTTTGGGTGTACTAAGATTCGTTGTAACAACGAACAATAAACAAATGTTGTGGCGCCGTATCAAATAAGGAAGGGGGTAAAAATTAAGACTTGATGAACGAAATTTAAGACCTGTTGACAAAATTTAATACCTTTTTAAGGCCTTAAATTATAAATACTAAATTTAAGACTTTTTCAAGTTTTTAAGACCTCGCGGGTACCCTGTGGATGCATTTCAGAGTCTTTTGGACTTTAGTTCTTCTTCACATAAACTAAAAAATTGGAATCGAAACCAGGAAATGAAATATAAAATGTAAAGAGTTTTGAAATTCATATAGATTGTATGTTCACTGCTTCATTTCAAGTTGTGTCATCCATATTGAAACATGCTATGGGTATTAATAAGTCACTGCATTTAAGCCCTTATGCCGTGTTCACACCGGACGCGACAGAATTTGTCGCGTCGCGCTTACCGCTTCAGTTTGGTCGCGCCAGTGAAACGAGGGTGTTCACACCAAACGCCACAAAGACCCGCGACAAAGGGGGCGTGGCTTATCGCCGTCGGGTCTCTCCGTGAAAAAGAGCTGTCTTTTCCGGTATCGATTATGGAATAAATAACCACTAGTTTTGCTTTATACTTGTTGTGGAAGTCCCAAACATGTCGGAACATCAAACGCCCTTGTGTTTGGGTTCATAATATTATCCGTAGCCGCACACAGCTCGGTGAATTTCACCGACTCCTCCAGGAACTGCGCCGGTCTTATCTCCGTAAAACGGATACCGTTTCCTTCATCCACCTTGGAAATAACCACCAGTTCTGCTTTATACTTGTTGTGTAAACTCCACATACGTCGGAACATCAAACTCCATGGTGTCTGGGTTCATAATATTATCCGTAGTCCCACAACAGCGTCTGAATGACGGCCGCTGCCAGCACTGGTTCTGGCGGAGCTTCTCAACGCTGATTGGCTGCCGCAACTTTGCGTCACGCGTTTTTGTCGCTGGAGTTGGGCTATTTCAACTGCCGCGACTTTGCCCCGCGTCCTTCGCTCTGTTCGCCCCACGTCCAACGGTCTGTTCGCGTCGCTTCAAACGCGTCGCCCAGCAGAAATGTCGCGCCGTCGCGTCTGTACGTTGACTTAACATGGAATCTGGTCGCGCGACAAAATTCTGTCGCGTCCGGTGTGAACACGGCATTAGGGTTAATAGGTTGTTTGCCAGTAACTCCCAAAACAACATGACTGATCTATTTAATGCTGTGGAAATCTTACAGTTTTAACATGAGATTAAAATTGTGAAACAGAACTACTTGGGTAAGTTAAGCACCCAAACGTCTTGGTTGATTAAATCAAATAGCATATTCTTACTATTTACACCCTCTTGCATAGGCATAGTTCAAAATAAGGTACTGAAAGGAAATTTGTAGAAAAACACTCAATCCACTGTTACTGAAGAAATATTTTGTTGAAACCAATTTATGTAACAGATACCTATTTTGTTTGCATACAAAAAACAATAACTTGAACATAAATGTGTAATGTATTATTGTTATTTGTTAGCAGTAGGGGATAGACAATATGATTGATGACTGCATTGTTCTTATTCACACAGGCGCCACCCTCTACTGGACTCTAATAATACTCTACCCCAATCACAAGCATGCGTTCGCCCAAATTTGCATAAACGTAGCCATCCAATCAGCACGTGTTTACCCACATACGTGTGGACAGTATATGAGTCAGTGAACAGCGATGCACCCACTGACCCCCTACCTCCACGGATGTCGTCCCCGCTTAAAGAACCTTGTCAATGTCTGTCATGTCCCGGCTTTCCACCGCCGCCTCCGCTCCAGTGTGTCCTGGCATCCTGTTAGCAGCCAATGAAGACATGGCCGCGGCTGCAGGTCTGGTGGGTTTTGTCAGGGTTCCACCCTTTCCCAGCTTGGCTCCTCAAAGGGACACGCTGAGGAGGGCTGGTTATCCGTATGGGTTAAACAGACCATCCAGGCACTAATTGCTTGTTACAAAGGCTGGTGTGAGGAAAAGAAGCTAGATCCCCTGTCATGTGGAGTTGGGTCTATGCTCTCCGTGTTGTAGTGTTTTAAGAATAGAGGGTTGTCTCATGCCACTTTAAAGTATATGCAGCAGCCATTTCTTCCTGCAGCTCGAGCTTTGCACCCTCAGGAAGCTGTTCTAGCAATGGATCAGGAGGCAACGCCCTACGCCACTCACTCAAGTCAGGCAGCGAGGTGTGCTACCTCATGTACTGTTGGGTCTGCACGTTTCAGGGTAGGCACGTCCTGATGGGCTTATGCACATTTTCATGGGCGAATGTGTGTCTGTGATTTGAGAAGGTATTACCCATAGTGTCCAGTAGAGGGCTTTTTCTGAGCTAAAGGTTGCAATATGGCAACCTTTAGCATTACCAATGACTCCCACATATAAGATAATTCTGTATAAAGTTGGGAAGAGGTCACACGGTGTCAGTTTCAACACGTGACTAGGAAACTAAACTTGGTTAGGTTTAGGAAAAGATCATTGTTTAGATTGTAATGCAACATCCGAGATTGGACGCATTTTGATTGGCTCTTAGCGGCTCTCAACTAGTCGGTGGCGAGTCTGTGGTTCATATGTGTTGGTATGAGCAGCGTCCGTGAGCTAACCAGAGCAGCGGCCGTGAGCTAACCAGAGCAGCGGCCGTGAGCTAACCAGAGCAGCGGCCGTGAGCTAACCAGAGCAGCGGCCGTGAGCTAACCAGAGCAGGCTATGAGTCTCTGTCTTATAGCGTGTTGCTGCTGACCACCGGGTTGTCATGGAGACACAATACGAGTGTTAATGCTGTGGTGTTGTAGTCAGGATATTTGGGTTGCTGGCTTCGCCACAGTTGATGTGTTAGCTATGCTTCAGACCAAGCATCTTTTCTAACCCAACACATTATCCCACACATATCACAATCAATTATGCTCTGAATTGGTCTGAACAGCACAGGGGAAATTAAAAAGGATCCCACTTACATGTTCCTTTGTTCTGATCTGACCGTGTGTGTTCAGGCTTATCCATGCAGCATAACGACAGAAACGAAGAACAAAGAGAGAGAGAGAGACACACACACACACACACACACACACACACACACACACACACACACACACACACACACACACACACACACACAGTCTATACATGCACACCCAATGGGCAACACACATACACTCTCTCTCTTTGCATTTAGTTATTTCGATTAATATTGTCTGTTTCACCTTTATTGTCTTGTAATTGGATGTTTATGGAATAAAAACACGTCTGTCTAATGTTGCATAATAATACTGTCAACTTGGGTCAAATGTCAAAAATCCTTCAATTTACTACCTATAATTATGATAATTGTATTAATTAGTATTACATTGATAGGTTTGTATATTTAATTAACACTAAATTGCTATTTTCCTTTTGTTAAGAAAGGTGTTTCCCCAGATGGTTTTATATGAACAAAATCATATTATTCAACATAATCATGTATTATTTTTAATCATTCACAATTTGCCATTGTAATGCCTTTTATGGCTACTGCACCAACGTAATTATGGTGCATTGTTATAAGTGATATGTCAATAACTTTATTAGTATAGATTTCAATATTAATAATTAAATTTAATATCTGTATCCCCAACAGAGAGCCTAATGAATCACGCTTGTGTTTACCAGAGGTTATTTTCTGCATAATCCCAAAATCAATGGGAGAATCCCAATTTTTTTCATCAAAGGAACCAATGTGAAGCTCACAAGAATATGATCTAAACGGGTTTAAAATGCATTTTATATTTCATAAAGATGACTGGACACGTCATAATTACTAGTAAGCAAATGTGGAAATGGGCGTAATAAACTGCTTGCACTGACGACCCCTTCTGCCGTTTCTTCGGTGAGGACTGCTTACATTTTTACAACTACAACAATGTTTGAATGTATCTGCAGCATATCTATAAAAATGACTTGCTTTAAAGTTACTACGGTTCAGTATCAGGTTTTATGACGACAGTAACTATTGCTAGATAGCAGACAGCGCAGATCTGCTGGTGTTCACCGTCTCCCACACGGTCACGGCTGTTCACCTGAAACACCTTTAAACTCCTGCCTTCGCCTGGAGGGTCTGGGGAACGGATGGAGGCCATTTCTGAATTTTCCAGCGCTCCCTCGCTCCCCCGCTCATGGCAGCAGTCGCTGTGGATACACCCCATCAGGTGTTTGCCATCTAATCTGCTTCTTAGCAATGTTCAATAATGAAACTCATTGCATTATTATTCATAACTAACTTATTCTCACTTTCATCACTGCAGTGGGGGAATATGGAACAAATGATATTGTGTATTGGCTCATTGAGGAACACGGCTTGCTCTTCATTCAGTATTTGGTTTAGTGAGACAAACAGCATACTCTGAGTGAGCAGGATGAAGGGACACTGTCAGAACAGTGCCCTCGAAGGTCAAGGTCATGCCAATATAGAAATAATTATCTGTGTAGACATAACCCATCATCAAATCAAATATATGAATTAACCTCACCTTTAACTAGAGATCTGAAATTATTTGTATTAGTCATAGAAATGTATTCACCTGGTTGTTTTTTTTACAGTCTGCAGTGGAGTAGAGACAGCGAACAGAGAGGTTATGAGGTTATGAAGTTTGGGCTGCCAGCATTGTGGTTATGTTGTCTGCTCCTTATTTACTTGCCAATACTCGCCACCGCCCCCGATTCGCTAATAAGTGAATTATGGACCGGTTCCATTTAGGTGGGCGAGGGAGGGCCCTGATATTGTGCAGGCTTGTCTCAATGGAATAACTGTGAGACATTAAATATAATGGGACAATAATCATATACACCTGTGTTTACCCTGCAGTGACATGTCAAAATTGTTGTGGTGTAGAGGGCCAATTGGGTTCACCATCTTAGTGTGCTAACTAGCTTCGCAAGGATTTGGTCATAAACCAAAGTATTGGACAATTTAAAATGTTGACCTGATGGCGCTGCAAGGTGAACAGTTAGAGGATCATTACGGTTCAGACTGACTGACATTGTTGTGGCTGTATTCTGACCTCTTGGCCTGTGAGAGAGTGTGCTCTTTCTGTGAGGGTCTCTGCGTGTCACACTGGGCAGCGTCTATTGCTGATCCATTCCCAACATGTCGCCATTTTAAATGACCGGTTAGACCTTGGAGATATTGTTCATTCAAATGTCCTCGTCAGTTAGCTGTACATATTTTGTAAATGCAAGTTTGTTTAATCTAAAGTTAGTCTGAATTCCATTGCCTTTTGTTGTAATAAATCATTTAACTTTAATAACAATTTAGTGTTCAGACAACCTTTTTTATTTCTCTGTTCCAACAGAGGTCTAAAAACATGAATGTGTGAACCAAATTTCATAACAATCCATCCAATAGTTGTTAAGACTTTAAGTCTGGTCCAAAGTAGTGGACTGATCCATTGGTGCCTTCACCTCCCTGCTGGGGATTGTGTCCAAAGTCTGTTTCAGTCATTATTCAACTGAGAGTATACGCATGGCCCACTAGTGCCTCAGGCCTTCTTGATAAGTTCATGGATTCACTTTATTACTGAGCCCAGTGTGTCTGCTTTGTGTTCTGTTACAAATCTCAAAGGTGAGGGGTCACACAACTTATATTAGCAAGACAGACAGACAGAGATATTCTCAAAAGCAATGTGAAATATATATATATATATATATATATATAGCCATGTACTGTCTACTGTGTGCTATTTGCTGCATTTCACTCTGAAGAAACTGAGTGAAATGCAGCAAATATACAGTATTTTATTTAATCTTGACTTAATCAGGTAGTCTCATTGAGACGCAGATCTCTTTTTCACGAGAGACCTGAGAACATGAACAATTCACAAGAACACAATCAGCGAAACAGAAACATGGATATAAAAACAGTGACAAGAAGGATGAACAGACATCAGTTAAAACGTTCACATCTCACAGGAGAATACAAGGCAGAGTAACTCTCCTCCAGTTGTATTGAGGTAGAGGATTCATCCTTGTTCGACAGTATTTGTGTCTTGAACTCAAGCCATTTTTTCTCAAATTTTGAATGGTTTATACCCATACTAAATACCGAATATCTCCAGGATGAATTCCCTCTGTCAAATATCATCGCTTTTTTTCTACTATAAAATAGCACTATACTGTATGTTAACAGTATCTTTGCAAAGTTTGACTTTGATTAAGTGAAGTTAAATATTTGTAGTAATTCATTTTGTGCACATTTTGTGATCCGTAGCGTTAGATCTGCTGAAAGCCAAAATGCCCTAACTTTCTAACTGGACCTTGAACCTCTCTCGTTTTACAACAGAGGGGCTCTGCTGAAGCAGACGCTCATTTACAGGCCAAGCAACGCCGTGTGGAATATCATTTCATCCATAAGTAAGTCATATTTCAGTTTTTGGGCTGAAAAAAATGCAATGTGATTGATATCTTGCTGAGGCTTTGTTTGTCAAGGGATTTGTCGGTATTGGCGGATTCTGTCGGTCGTAAACTTTCCAGAAAGGTGCGCTAATTATGTGTAGCATCCATTCCATACTTTGGGGAGCTCTCTCAAGTCACTTTCGAGTCCTCAAGTCATACTTGTGGTTTATGTTAATATTTATGGTTGAATTGTGTTTTGAACATGTACAATTGACTTATATGCTCATGTAAGGCCAGGCTGTGTCTTTTTTGTTGTTGCTATGTCACATCAGTGGCTCTGGTTTTGGTTCATGGGACTACGAGGACTTGAAGAGTGAGGAAGACCTCCTGATGAATAATTCAGCCCCCGAAACTGGGGGCGCTGGGGTTCAACAGGTCAATGACATTCTGGAATTCTTTCCCATGATCAGATATTTATTGGTGAACTTTTTGTTACCTCAGAGAACTCAAATAACCGCATCAGGTTCAGTACAGTGCTGTCAGTTCACAGAATTTGATTTCCCTCCATTGGTCTATTTAGTGCTGATGATGCATGACGAATCCATGCATCATACCCTAACCCTTCTAGAAAAGCTCATGTTTGCAGCTCTTTGTTTGTTTTTAAAAAGTCGACGCAATTACAATTGGGGATTGATCCAAATATATAACGCTAAATGAATAACTTCCCTTTGTGGAAGTGTTAAGTCAACAGCGTTCTCCTGGGTGAAAGTCCTGTGTACTAGATGTGTTCCATCACCTGCTCTACGCGTCGCTCGTTCCACCATGTCACTTGCACTGACCACATGTAAAAACGTCCACATTCAACGTATCCCATGTATTCCAGAAATGCATAATGCAACATTTATTCCTGGCCGCCAGCAGACACACAATGTAAGTCCACTGTCACTCCTTTTAGCTCTTTGGTCCCTACCAAGTCGTAAGAAACATATTTTGGCTTCTAAATGTTCACCAGCTCAGTCTCTAGATGATTGATGAAGAGTTGGTGCAGGTACTGGAGGCTGCGGCGGGTTTAGTAGACTGTGCGACTGTGCCTCAGTGGTAGATCAAGGTCATCCTTCAATCAGAGGAAACCCACGGCTCCGCTAGTCCATGCCGATGTGTCCTTGGGCAAGACACTGTACCACAAACTACTCCTGTAGCTGTGCCTACGATATATGAATGTTAGTCCTGATGGGCAGGTGGCACCTTAGCCCCTCCCATCAGTGTGTGAATGGGTGAATGATGTCGTTAAAGCGCTTTGAGTGGTCAGAAGACTAGAAAAGCGCTATACAAGTACAGACCATTCTACATGTAAGCACGCTCATGAGAGCAAAGTTTGAAAAGCCAAAACTAGACAAAGGCTCAAATACCTTTAGAGCTGAGGGGAACTATAGGGTTGGTATAATTCATCACTACAAGCAATATGCTACACATAGTCCACTTTTTTCCCTGTGAAAGGGTTTTTACTATCTTTATTTGGGGGAGTTTTTCCTGATCCGATGTGAGGTCCCGGGACATCAACATGTGTACAGATTGTAAAGGCAAACTTGTATTTGTGATGTTGGGCTATATAAAATAAACTGAATTGAATAGTCATGATGTATTGGTCATATAGAAATACTGATTATTGCAGCTTTAAGGTTTTCAATATTAGCTCTACCGAAGCTAAAACAAGTGCAAATCACTTATTTCTGTTTCTCTGCAGCACAAGGTTAGTGTTTCCTGCAGAATAAGAAGTTCCTCTCCGGGAAAACAGCGTCGTAAAAAGCTGTATCATCTCGCCCGAGAGCTCCTTGTAGATAGAGCCCGTCTCAAGGGCTACTTTGGACTGAAGTGATGTGCAGGGCAGCTAAAGATAACACACAATCAAGTCTGAGTCTATGGCAGTGCTCCAAAATGAATTCACCCAATACAAAAAGCACACAGGCAGCCCAGGTCCAAACACTTTCCCCTCTGTTAGATTATCTAAATGAATGCATCTATCTTCACCTCTGCAACATCTTTGATTAAAAGCTATTAAAGACAGCTGACACACTGTGACAATGTGCCTCCAGCGTCCCTGCTGTGCGGCAGGTGCTCCTGTCTGACACAACAAACCGGAGAAAAGGTGCAAAAGCTGCAGTATTGCAGAAAGCAGTGGATAGAATGCAGATGGTTTAGTGTGTCGGTGACAGCTCTGTTGACAGTTACAGCTGAATATGTCCTGACATGCTGGGATACATGACGGCGTGGACAAAAAAGTCTGCTTCTTCAATTGATACTCAAAACCCAAATATGACTATTACTGGGTTTGTATATAACGGAGCATTTGTCCTCTAAGATGATTTACCTGCAGAGATTAACTTTGTATCTAACTACGTATCTAAAGTTCAACTAATCTGAAATGTATTTTACGTATTATAACTTGACTTTGATGTTTGATATCTTGTGTCCAGAAGTTAAAGGTAAAACATTATGAGTTATTCTGAGTTCGGGACATAGTGTAGTGTGGACATAGTGTGTGGGCATAGCATATGAAAATAAAAATGAAAATCGTTTTTTATTGTCATAGTACATACATACATGAAATGTGTCCTCTGCATTTAACCCATCCTTAATATCTTAAGGAGCAGTGGGCTGCCCTGAGCGGCGCCCGGGGAGCAATTTTAGGGTTCAGTGTCTTGCTCAGGGACACTTCGACATGTGAGCTATGGGGGGACTGGGGATCAAACCGGCTACCTTGTGGTTGCGGGACGACCACTCATCCCCCTGAGCTACAGTAGTGTAGTGTGGGCATAGTGTGTGGGCATACCGTATGGACATATTGTAGTGTGGACATAGTGTAGTGGACATAGTGTATGGGCATAGCGTAGTGTGGACATAGTGTAGTGCAGTGATTCTTAACCATGGTCTCCCACCTAGAGGGCCGCCAAAAACTTTCCGTTTTTTACTTGTGGGCCACGAGGTTATGAATTGAATGGAGACGGCAGATAAATTGCTATTATCCACGAGGCGCTCAGTAGTGCATGCACGGTATACCGGTATACCATGCATGCACTACTGGTATGAACCAGTAGTGCATGCTTGACGCTCTTCGGCATGCTGGGACAGCTCGCACAGGAAGAGACAGAAGAGTCTCCCGTGTGACGGAGTTTCATGATAGTGGTGAGATATACCCAGCATGCAGTTCGGCGGTGTAATTATTTTTACACCGTGGCTGAAGTTCTAACCCTGAGACATAAGTAGCTCTGTCCGCTGCACTCTCAACTAGAGCTGTGCACATTAACCCTTTTAGTACGGAGCCTGTCGCCGGCGACAGAAAATAGCAAACAGGATGCAAAACCAAGATCGGCGTAAGTCCTCGAGTATTTACGCAAGCGAGGTAATTCCAACGGATTCTGACATTGCGGTCCATTACAGTAATGGTATAGAGACTTTGATTGGCTTTTGACTGCTTTTCACTGAACTTTGAGTGGTGTTTTCTTTGGAAATAATATGTTGGGGTTGTAAATAATAGTATTAGTATAGTTTATGAGAGTTCTACCACTTGCTGGCCCACCTAAACCCCCCACTAAAGGCCACTTTCCTGTCCCCACAAACACAAAGAAGGACACTGGGAAAAGGACAGATAGAAGGCCATTTTGGGGAGGAAACCGTGTACAAGCTAACTGTAAAAGCCTGCCTGGGTGTGTTAGGAGGGCAATAATGGGTTCTGTCTTCAGCTGGACAGGAACTGCTTCAGGGAGATAAACAATCTCTAAAACGCCTGGACATGGACACATAAAAAAGCCTATAACATGAACACTGAATGCTTTGGGAAAACAAAACAGTTTGAGAAGATGTAAAATAGGTTAAATTTAATTTCTGTAATCTCAAAAGCTTTGCTCATGTTCATTTTCAATTGTTTAGAAGATAAATATGATGAAAATTCAAATACGTTTCTTTACTCTTTTTTTTTTTTACACAGTGTTTTAAGCCTTTATAACATGACAAATACTTGCCAGATTTTGAAAGTTACATTTCTCCTGGAAAAAAAAGAGCAAAATAATTTTGCCAAAAGGACATTTTTTGACATTGATAAATAAGACAAAAAAGACCAGGCGGACTGTCATCATTACAGATCTGTAGGGACGTACCCCTGGGTCCTAAGTCCCTCCATGTACAAACAGCTGCTGGCCAGGTGTAAGCGAGTTGGTCAGCGAGCAGTGAACAACTACGGCGGCGGTCCTTTTCGGCGTCAATGAATTTACTCAAAGAAATACTGTGAAATCACCAGAATCTTACTAACGCTCAGTTACAATACAGCTTCTCACCACTTGGTGGCAGTAATGCATCAGTCAGTTGTTTAACAAGCACCAATAAGCAGAAGAAGACACCCAGCCAGCAGTTAGCCTGTAGCGAAAGTTATAGAGAAGTATTTAAAACGAAAACATGAAGATGAAAGTGCTGCTGAACACCCCCCAAACGTCTAAATGTTTGTGCAAGTATGATCCTGACTTCACGAAGTAGAGCTTTGTGAACGGAGGTAACGAGGCGGAGTCCTGAGCCCAGTATGTGCCGTGTGGGCTAATGCTAGCTAACGCTAGCCTCGCTAGCTAACGCAGCACTGAAGGCTTCACAGCTGAAGCGATATCTAAAGACCAAACATCCAACGATCGTGAGAAAGCCGGTGGGATTTTTCCAGATAAAGGACGATGTACTACAGATGCAGAAAAGGTCTGTCTGTCACTGACAAGCAACTCCAATTGCTGTGAAAGCCAGCTGTTACAGATATGAAGAGCAACTTCTGGTTCTGCAAACATGAAGACGGCTGAAGCATATCATTCACATCAATAGGGTTATATTTTAATTTGTCCTTCATTTAAATGTTATTTACAGTTTATTTAAATTGAAAATTATTATTTTGAATTGTGTGCACACTTGTCTGCACACTAATAGTTGCCCAATAATTGTGAACACACAGATATTCTCCTAAGAAAGTAAAAACCTCACTTTTACCGTCTTAAATATTCAGGTTTGAGGTTTATTAACATTGTGGATTAACCGAGAGCACTTTAGTAGTTCAATAATACAATTCTAAAAAAACTACTTTCCTAATAATTGTGCACAGTTTATTTATTATATTACATTATGTATTTGTCAAATTTCAAAATTTCTTGTTTTGTAGAAAAATCAAATTATTAGTTATTTTTGTCTTAATACGCCTGCCTTTGACAAGGTTTTTGCTTGTTACTCTGTAGGTAGATTTGATTTAGTTATTGAATACAAGTCAAACCAAGAGTGACATCAATTAGTTAATAAACCATTACAGTGTTAATATTTGAATGGGCCCCAGGGCACTTTGTACTTGAAGTTGGGCCCCGAGGTCAAAAAGGTTAAGAACCCCTGTGCTAGATGTGTCACGGTTTGGGTTTGTCTGGGTTCCTGTTTTATTTTGTAGGCCGCATCTTCTGTGTCCCCACACTTCTTATTGTCGGCCTTGTCCCTGATTGTATATTCCTTTCACCTGTCCGTGTTCCAGGTATCTCCCTCCCTGTGTGCCTTTCCCCTGTTTGATTGTGAAGTCCTGCCCTCATTGTTTCCACCTGTGCGTCATTACCATCACCCTCCCCCTGTATTTAAACTCTGTTTGTCTCCTGTCCCCTTGTGGGCCTGTCCCTGCTTTTTGTTCCGTGCCATCCCGTCCGAATTCTGTTTGTTTTTGAAAGAATGAAGTTACTTCCTTTCACCACGCATCTGCGTTTGGGTCCTCTCGCAGAGTCTCACATGACAGAACAACTCGACCAACAAATGGACCCAGCTGATGACTCCGCTTCGCCTGCTCAATGTCAGTCCATCCAGTGGGACCAGCTCCACCAAGGCGCTATGCTTGCCCAGATAGTGCAAGCTTCCAGGAGACGCTGGGGGACTTACGGACCCTGTCTGTTACTGTGGCTCTCCTCATTGCTCTGTCAGCTGTGGGGGTTTCTGCTTTGCCCGCTGCTGATACCTCTGCGCCATCCGCCGCCATCCCCGGGTTTCCAGTTTGACTTCCGCAACCCCCCAGGACAGCCCCAGCCTCTGGAATCCCCGGAACAGGCCCCGCCTCTGGAGTCCCCAGACCAGTGCCCACCACCGGCTCCCCTTCACCCACCCGTGGGCTGCTTGGACGTCTTGGATGCGTCCCTTGAGAGGGGGGTAGGGTCTCCGGATGGCGGTTCCCTGTCGGCGCACAGGCCGAAACCAGATGCCGGTTCCCGGACAACGGGCCGGTCTCCCCCAGCCCCGGTCGCAGCCTCTGTGCTGCTGCTAGCCCCAGTTCCGGTTGCCACCTTCGTGCCGCTGCCAGCCTCTGTGCCGCTACCAGCCCGAGTGCCCGCTGTTGCCTCCGTGCCGCTGCTAGCACAATAAACATTAACACTAACCTTAAACTAACTCAACCCTAACATGGACATTAAGCCGAAACTAAACAAAAAGACTTGCCATTCAAACTATCTTAATGTAAGGGAATGTCTGCTTTATGGCAGTTGGTGTCCCTGTTACTTTGATAAAGGGATTTCACTCACTTTGACCCAGAGAAGGTGCAGCCACACATCCAGACCCGGGCCAGGAGGCTCCAGAACTGGGTTTGGGCTCCGTGGATGGGCTTTTTAAAAAGGTGACTTCAGCTTCATTCCTGGACTCTAGTCACAACTATACTTGAAATATTTGCAACAATGCATAGGCACTTTATACACAATACTGTTCTCATATTTCTGTGCCTTATTTTAAGTGTAATCTTTACCTTCAGCCTTAAGTTATAGTCATTCTGTGGAAGGAGGAACTATCAAAGTAACTTTTTCATTGTACCTAGTAACTGTGCATATGGCAATACAAATATCTTGACTTGGTTTCAACTCACTAGCATTCTGCTAGAAGAAGCTCCAGAGGGTTTAGAGACTGGGCTCTCTTCAGCCCAGTCTGAAAAATGGCTGGACTAACCAGCCATTTTATGTAAATAAGCAGGAGAACAGTGATTTACCAAACTAAGGAATTATTTAACAAAAACACATTTATTTACACTCCAATAATCATAATATAAACAGTGAACATAGAAATAACCTAAACTGTACATATACAACAAAGTTCCTTCTTCACCACACCTGCCTCAACCGCTGCTGGCCAAGCATATCAGAAAAAGATGACAGGACTCGTCCTCGTCCTCCTCTTCTCCCCGGCTGCCCCCAACTTCACCTTGCTTCATCTGAGGAAGGGGGGGGGGTATGACCAGTATGACGCTTTTCACCTCAGCCAGCCGCACTCACAGCTTTTTGGCCAGCCTTGCAAGTCGCAATTTAAGTTTCTTGTTCTCCAGAACATTTTCTGCACATCTACTCTTCTGGCAACCCCCCTCCTCCAGCATCTTCTCCTCCTGCAGCTCCAGGTCGAGGCATTTTGTGGGTGTCATATCTGAAAGAAAAAGAGACATCTTTACTCCAACAACTCCAAAACTCCACTACACCTTGAGCCTGACATTTTAGCAGTGAATGACGGCTGATGTTAGGGAACTGGGAACCAGTTACTTAATTAGTAATTGGCAGTGAACCCCTCCGTGACACGTGGATGAATGCTTTTAAAATAAAGGTCTGAATATTTTAACTTAAAAAAAAAAAAATATGTATCAACTTATTTTTTTTCACGGGTTGCCCCTAGGGCAGGCTAGGGTGGGGCAGTGCGAGAGAGCCGGAAACAGGCACAGTCAGACCGTATAAGTGAAAAATAAAGGTTTATTCTTTCATTCACCGGCAGTTCCTTTTTTTAAATAAAAAACACAGTTCACGAATAAACAAAGCGTCCCCGGGGGGGGAGAGAAAGGGGTTATCAAACCAGACAAAACTCCACACTGTATAGTCCGGGGTTTGGGGTCCTCCTCTTGGTGGTCCTGGGAGTCCTTTCTCCTCCAAGCAGGTGTCTGTCCTGTCCAGCTCCTTCCAGTCTGTCCCTTATCAAGCCTCCCAGCCCTGCCTCAATTAGGGCCCTTAAGCACCTGCAGCTTGGTACGTGGTGAGGCAGTCTGGGAGATGTAGTGTCGCCCACAGCGGCCATTTTGTGTTGTGGGTGCGGCTCAGTGGGAATATAGCGTCCCTCTACAACCTGTCCCCTTGTGATGCCACAACACGAAATTCGATGTCTCTCACATTTAAACCAGGCAAATAAGTTAGTTAATTAACAGTGAACTCCTCCCCAACACGTGGATATGGGCTGGAAAGTGAAAGTAACGTTTATTCACCACATCTTGGCATCCATGCAAAAAATGGGCGATTTTTTCCATGATTTATTTTTAATTCCTTCGTAATTTATTTTTCAAAAACACCTCGCGAATTTCGACGTATCTCACAGGAAAACAAGTTAGTTAATGAGTAATTAGCATTACCCAGAGATGGGCAGTATTTGAAATACGTATTTCAAGTACTTTGATTATTTTGTAATTTGTATTTGATAGGGCCGATAAAAAATCTAACGTAATTTGTAACAAAATACTCTAGAGTGGAGTCATTTTGTATTTAAAATACTCAATATACTTTCTCCGCGAATCAAAAAACAGTTCACTTATCAAGCTCCTTTTTGTTTGATTTAACACAACCCTCCCCTCTTCAGCTCCAGTTGAGAGACTGTTCTCGTTTGCAGGAATAATATTCCATCTGCACAGGAGACCAGACAGTGAGACCAGAAATATTTGAAAAGTTAGTTGTTCTTAAAGGCAATTAAACTGGCTACTCGGTGGTTGGGTATAATAACCAAAATGGAAGGAGTATTATATCATAAAGATGTCAGTGTGAACTGTCGCTGTTATCTAACGACCAATCGTGCAGGAAAAGACCAT